>APFE030551374.1:94061-248063 GCA_000404065.3 Pinus taeda
TTTGGTATTGGGGATGTTTGTTTTGAGTATAAATGCAAAAAAATATAAAAAAATATATATATATAGCAGACGCTTCCGCGGACGCTTCGCCTCCTAGATTTTTGGAAAATGACGCTTCCGCGCTCCGCGCTTCCGCTTCGCGCTTCCGCTTCGCTCCCGCTTCGTGCAACATTGCTACAACTGCTTTGATTTTCCAACATCTCTTGGTCCTTGAATCAAGAAACTAGAGTGGTAACCATAGCCAAGTTCATTTAAGCCAGATCACAATGACAAGCATTTGAAGAGATGAAACAATGACTCTATTTAACACTAGTTATCAATTTTACAGATTTGCAGCAGTTATTCGAGATTGAGACAAAGGCCACAGAGTATGTGATTGATGTTGTTTTCACTCACCATGGACATGACTATGCACCATAGTGAGACTTGCAATGGCACGGTTTGTACATACGCAACTTACAATAGGGAGCTCTACTCCATGGTTCGAGTTTGCTAGTGATGTAAGCATTGCATCCTAGGCAAGGAAACTTTATACAAGTCATAAACACTTTAAATCATGCAATTCTAGGGAAAGATACAAATTGATCGCCATGATGTAAGCATTGCATCCTAGGCAAGGAAACTTTATACAAGTCATAAACACTTTAAATCATGCAATTCTAGGGAAAGATACAAATTGATCGCCGTAAAAAATGGCCCACTTACCTACAATAGTTCCACCTCAACATTAAGTACAATAAAGGGAGTACTAGTTAAGTTGCAAATTGTTTAATCCTCTCTCTAATTGTTTCACTAATCACAATCCTCAACTCCTTTGGATACGCATTCGCCCATTAGGGGAGGTCCTACTAGACTAGGATTGAAGATTAACCCTCCATTTAAAGTAAGAGAACAAGATCACAGTCAAAACCCATCATTCTTCCAGGTCACCCCATAAGTCCATATCAAATGCCCAAATACAAACAAGCATAAGCACCCAATTGCAAAATGATTAAAGTACATTTTGATCGGAAATCCATATCAAATGCCCAAATACAAACAAGCATAAGCACCCAATTGCAAAATGATTAAAGTACCTTTTGATCGGAATCCCACCTTCGTCGATGTGCTCATGCCGGATGGGTGAGGAGCATATGGCTGATGCAAATGGCGGAGATATATGGCAGATCATCAACAGGCGATGGCTGTCAGGGGCTGCTGGCTGCATGGTTGATTGGCTGGTTGTCAAGGATAGGGGAAAGTTGTCTCCTATAGGGTTACCCAAATTGGTGGGCAACAGGGAGAATTCAACACATATGACAATGAGATTAAAGCATTTTGCAGAGGTCTAATGCCATACAAACAACAACATGACTAACACCAAGTTGTGCACTAGTACAAGGTTGGTGACAAGTTTGGTTGCATTTGTAGGAGGAGAGGCTGAAGGGACCAATTAAAAAGATGAGAACACTCCATTATGGGTCTTACACCATCACCAAGCAAGTGGAAGGAAATGCTTTTGAACTCAATCATCCACAGTTTCCTGGCATTTAACATGTTTTTTTGTGCCTTTACTTTGAACATACTTTCCACCTTTGCTGGAAACATCAAATGTAGCAAAGAACCTACTAGAGTTGAATCTTAATTATACAACACCATCTACATTTGATCAAGTCATAGTCATCGAAATGAAGAAGATGCAGACACAAACTATACCACTCTTTTGGGTTGTTGAAGGAAAGGTGACTCATGTAGTAGGGGAAGTAGTTCACCTGAAACCAGATTCAACAAAAGTTGCTTCACTTTGTCTAGGTTGTTGATACAATGGAGATCATTGCTTTCCAAGGAGGAAGCAGGGGACACTGATCAAGGCACTTCTTCATCATTATTAACAACCCCATCGTCCTTGCTTTCTTCAATGTTGGCAAGCCCCATAGTTTTTTGCATTGTCGATGTTAAGGGGGACAAGTCTCTTGTCAACAGATACATGTCAACAAGTCCCTTGTTGACAGCAACATGTTTCTCATTGATTAGTCCACTATTGTCAAACTTTCCGTCGGCAAGTCCTTTATCAATAACTCCATCTGACTCCTTTGTATATGGGTCAGTTGATGACAACTTCCTTGTTGATGGCTGACTATATCAACATATCTCTTGTCGATGAGATTTCCTGTCAGTTCCTCTTGCACCTTGACTCTTAGCTTTCTACCTGCCCTATCTCTCCAGTTTTTTGTCTCTATATTCCACTGTCTTCAGTTTTCCATTTGCAAATGAATAAATATGGGCTTCGCCCTCTGGTATAGCTCTCTGGCTTTTAGCACATGAGAATAGCGGAAATCTCTTTGTTCACAGACATTGCTAACAACATGTCTCCAGCTGTTTGTGAATAAAGCGCATTTTCTACAGCGATTCAATGTGTTCTGTTAATTAAGCGATCTGTTTATTATAACTGCTGTAGATTGAAGTCAATATGTGGATGCAGATTCTGTTGTGTTTGTTTCAGCATTTCCATTTAGCTCACTGCTGCAATTTTGCATTTCCTTGTTGTACACATTAAGTTTCTGCAAGTTAGTATGAATCAACCAGATTTCCTCAATAATTCAGATCAGTGATCAACATATTGGAAGCAATGATCATGTTAAGGAATACAGTGCCCTGTGAGCATTTTTCCCTTTTTGATTTCTTGATTATTCAGTCCTGACATCTAGATTCCTTTTGATATTATATCTATATCATCTGTAGTGAACTTATGGAGGGAGTTTGCATTTTCTTCTTCTCGGGCAATGCTCTATTGGCTTCTTGTAATTCTTTCAATCTAATAATAATAGAAATGATAGTTCCAAAAACAAAATGGGAATCAGTACACCTATTTTGGCATTGAGTTAACTAGATGTTCACGAAATACCCACCGTTACTAGTGAATCAAACATATACCATGAATAATATAATCTAATTCATAAAAATTCCTCTATGTTGTGGGTTTACCTTTCCTGCCCAGGGGACATGTGATGTGAAGTTTTGGTACTGGGAGTTCAGCCACTGTGTGATAAAGTCGTACTCGGTTTGAGAGAATTAAACGCATAATAAAATTTCACCTGCTCTTAAATAATGTAATTCTGAATAGCAGGATTATCCAATAAGAGAATAAATGCTTAAAGAGGAATCCATTCTACTGCCAATTGCTATTTAAAATCTTTAGTACTACAATGTCTAAAAGTTTAACACTGTTTCTCTTAATTTTATATGAAGGAGAATCATGCCGAGTATTAATGTCAATCTTTTCCAAGTAATCAAAGAATGTATCATACTAGCACATATCCATCTTAATAGGGGAATGTTATGCACTGCTGTTTGATAATGTAATCTTTAAATGTGAGAACATGGCCAAAATAACAACAATTAATGCCTCGAGGTGAATCTCTCCCACAGTGTATATATCATCCGTGGCAATAAATGCTTATTTATCTTCTGTGGTTTTGACAGAAATTTCTTTGTCTCTGCAGACAAAAAGATCAATGGAAAGCAATATTCCATATATTGTACTTGGAGCTCTGTATGCGTATTTGCTGTTTCTCTCATGGACACCAGAAACTTTGCGCTTGATGTTTGCAAGCAAGTACTGGCTCCCAGAGGTATGAGTTGAACATCAACCTCGATTTGATTCAGTTTCTTCTCTTGTTTTTCCATTTTTGGTTAGCTAATCTATAAATGATGTGTTTGGTGTGTTTTAACTAATACAATTCTGGATTGTATGAAGTGATGCCCTCTACAGTTACCTGGCATTACAAGGATGTTCGCAAGTGACCTGACAATAGCTTCTGCCTGGCTACACCTCTTGACTGTTGACCTGTTTGCTGCAAGGTCTGTTTTGTTTCAACATTAATTGTTATAAGAAGAAGAAAATGAACATACAGCCTCTTGCCGCTATTTATAGTCATCAATTATAGATCAAGTCTTTTCCAATAATTCTTTTATTTGACAATGCAAACAATCCATTATGAATATTTCCTCATTTCTGGATGTTAGCAAAATTGGGCAATTCAAATTGATAAGCTTCTGTTGATTTTAAGTTTGTTTTCGACTGGTCTTTTTTATTTGGGTGGTTTGCTAAAATTTTAGATGTCATGTTTTTCAGGCAAGTCTTTCAGGATGGCTTGAAGGATGGAATTGAGACTCGTCACTCTATAACATTATGCCTCCTATTTTGCCCAGTAGGAATCATGTCTCACATGTTAACAAAGGTAATTGTTGAGCAACAGAAACTCATAATAGAGGATGAGAGGTGATATGCTCTGAAAAATTAGATGCTGCAAGGGATGCATCTTTTTTATGTTAGTTTTAAATAACACCATTTCTGAACTTCATCAATTAGTCATGGGGCTAGGAGATCCTTGCCATGTTGTCAATCATGTGTGTTTTCTCTTCTGAGTTGAACGTGATTTCAATAGTTTTACTTTACAACTGACTCTTACCGTATTCTTCCATATTCCAGTGGAAAGATATTGCTCTCTTTGTGTCTGTATTGTATGGAAGCTATTTTATTTCGGGGAAGCAAGGGAACTTTTAAAATACAAATTTTCACAAAGCTCAACTCTAATACCGAGTTACCAGCCTCATTTGATATATAATGTAAAGCATTAGTCACATCTTCAAGTATTTCGTCAAAACATATTGTAATAATGACTTTCTAGTTGCAATAATGTCTTATGTTTGTTTTGCTTGAACATTCTCCAAGGATATTTAGTCCAAATTTTAGTTTGAGAATGAAGTGTTATGCATGTTGTCTTGGACTGTTCATTATAAGCGTAATCTTGAAAACAGGTCTTTCTGAATTAGTGAACCATGCTAGGCAATTTCGGGCCTAAATTGGATCTCTTTCAAGTTTCAGAATATTTGTATTCTTAACACAGGGATATATCAAAATCACCTAAGTTTGAGGATAATGTTATATCATGTTAGTGGGGAGTTCTGTATTCTAGCACAAATTAGTCGGACATTCAGTTAATGCCATAATTACTAGGATTTCCTTCTTTTCCGACTTTTATGTATTAAGTAGGGTTCTTTTCTGGCACTGGTGATTTGTAGGCAATAACTCACTTATGGCGGGGATCCAGATCGGGTAGTGAAGCAGCTGAAACTGTTTCAAGAATTTGTCAAGGATGAGTAATTTCTTATAATATACATTATCCTAATAATCTTTTACTTTTCACAATTGAGTTCTTTTATCCCAAGATTTATATGATTGTGTATATTAAGAAAAATATTAAAATACAACTGATTTATTTCCTTCCCTTCAACTCTCTCATTTTTTAGTCAAAGGTCCATGTTGTTTGAGAGACAGCTACTACCAAGTGCACACAGAAGAACACAAAATATTTTGAGTTTCAAGAAAAGTAGAATACAAAATAGCCTATGATTGTAAAACCAATCCTGAATATGAAGTTATTCTGTTAAAACTATATAGAGAAGATTCTAAGTATTAATAATGCTTTACCCTCTAATGAACATGGTGCACTGTCTGACAGAAGGTGATATATATGTAGAGCAAACTATATAGAGAAGATTATAAGTATTAATAATTTTTTACCGTCTAATGAACATGGTGCACTGTCTGACAGAAGGTCATATATATGTAGAGCAAACTTTGAGAGGGGCTACATACCAGTTTGATTTAGATTAGGAAGCGAACAACTGTGCTAAATGCAGGGCAGATTCAAATGGTAGAGTCAGATATAGACATTAAAATAAATGGCATAGACTTATGCAGCCATGAATGACCCATTTTGGAAAATTGTATAACTTTAGTCTTCAAAACAACTGCTTTGTAAATTTTGAGGGAATAATAAATGAATGGAACAGGACCTTATCTACTTTTGTATCCTCTAAGTATTGAGTTTGTATTAGTTGGAAGATGGATTACAGGTCTCTTAAGGGATTTGAAAATAATCAGGCTTGTAAAATTTGTTGTATTACTACCTGACGCAACCTAGCTCTTTGTATGACTTCACATGTTTATCACTAAACTATATTAAACTAGTGAACTAGAAAGAGAAAAACATGTTCATTTAACTAATTAAGCTTTCTATAAAAAATGCATGATATATTTCACTAAAAGTCAATTTGCATGTACACCAAGAGAAACACATCCAGGTGTTCTATGGTCACACCAGTTCCCCTTGCTTAGATGAGCAACAGGAGTTATCATATCCACCTTGGCCCCAATTGAAAGAGAACCAATATTTTTCTGAAGACAGGTCATTCTGGCAGAGAATAAATAGCCAAATCTGATTTGAAGGTAGAAACTTCTGCCAGGTTGAAGGATGTACTTGGCACTTGCATCGTGAAAAGATGCACAACATCAGTGATTCCATAAAATTAACTGTATCATCTAGTTGTCCATAAGAGTAACTGTATCATCTAGTTGTCACTACACAACCCTTTCCTAATGTGGGGAAGCAACAAGAAGATGATTGTATTTCGTGATAACTCAGTTCCAAAACTTTGTAGCAACTTGGATGTCCCATATGAAATGCTTAACTGTTTCTGCCTTTCTGCAAACTACACAACGTCCATTTGTAACCCATTATGAGTTATGCTTTTTATTGAAAATTGGAAATTCAAAAAAAAGACTTACCTCAGGTGAAAAATGCATAAACATGTGGCTGTCTTTGAGAATATGTGAAGCATAGCTCGCTCAGGATTAAACTGAAACGAATTGATAAGTTAATAGTGTGTTTTTCATTGCTCTCCATTAGAATGAAAATCACCATTAAGTATTTGATGAGATGTGAGATCTATTGTCTCTTTGCCAACTAAGGGCCATGGATTCATGTCTTGAGCCTTTATCTTCTAATTTCTTGTTTCATGTAGTACCTGTTTTATGAGGAGATGAAAAATTAAAGTTGTGAGCAGTTTATAACTTTATTCCAGCTAGATAAATAGGGGATAATGGTTAAATTGGTCATTTAGATTAAAGGGGATAGCTGTTAAATTGGTTTAATGCATTATGTGAAATTGTGAAGTAGGATAATATAAAGAGCACTTCAGAAAATAAAGTTTCTAAAATTAGTTTGTGTTGGATTTTTCATACGCCGTTAGAGAAGTTGGGATATTCTCACCTTAGAAGCTCAACTTTGTAAACCCTTTTTCACCGATTAGCTTAATAGCCTCGCATCATTAGCCATTTCATTCACCCAAGCCATTAGTACTTGTCACTTTGAATGTCAGGGAGTATTATCTAATATGGCTTGTAGGTTGTCCTTTTAAGTCCTGTATTGTAATCTAAGATTCTAAATTGGAGTATTATCTAACGATAAGCTCATAAGTGAGGCAATACACCAATGAGGTTGACCTAGATCTCTCTTTGTTACTTGTCGCCTTTCCATCACCTACATTACACCATTTTTATTTTGAACCTTCATCTATCATGTAAAAACCAACCCAATTTATTATTGGGCTTTTCCCTTGTCTCGAAATACAATTTGGCCATCTCTCTTATTAAGGGAATGAAAATCATCAAGGTCCATGAGCTGTTTAAATTTAAGACTTATGAACCCAAGTAGCACTAGAGTTTGTAAAACAGACGAGCATGCTTGTAGCAAACATTTCCCCGCTTGTCTCATATCTTAGTAGCCTTTGCAATCTTGCTCAAACATGCTACTGAAGAGACATTCTATTTTATGGTGATGATGTTTGGATGTCAAATTAGATGGAGAGGTTGAACAAAATAACATGAATAATGGACCACTTTGCCATTGTGATTTAAAAAGGTTTCCAAATTACAGAAAGAAACTTATGATGGTTGATGTTATTGTATCAAGAAAAGGAAGGTGTATTCTACAGCCTGATATTGAAGAGATTGCAACAGCCAACCATATATAGTTCATCACTTTTGTTCATAATATCAATATCGGTATATGTTAACCCAATATAAAATATTATGCAAAACTAAGAATATATTAATAATATATATCCAGTACGAGTTAAAAAATACTCATTCACAAATTTGTATTTACTTAAAAATAACACTATAAAAATTAAATCATATTCGCTATTCCAAAAAGTAGAATATGAGGCAACTCTATTTATCACCATTGATGATTATTTTTTATATGTCAAGAAACTGGGAGGGTAGACCTTATTACACAAAATGTGTTGAACACTCTACATGAATCAAATAATGTAATAGTACAAAGATAAATACACAAATGTTGTCTAAAGATAGACATACTATCTTGGACACAAACTATCGGTTGAGTGAACATCTCATACACACATCGATCTAGGAAGATAAGTAGTTGGAAATAATATCTTGCATCCAATTAGGCCTCAACAATCAAATACAGTCAATACACACAAGGCAAGTTGGAGTTACATGCTCCAACACTCCCCCTTAATGACTACTTGTCTTAATCTTCATCCATTAGCTGAGGCCTTCATCTACATCTTCTCTAGAGCACATGCTCCACTATAAACTGAAGAACCTCCTCATTAGCAAAGCCTACCTATGGTCCAATGTGGCACTTTCATTTTGTACCTCAATCATGCAGATGTCACCAAATTGTTGATGTACATATAAATAAATAACCAGCCACCAGAATACATGGGTAACCAACCACTATAATCGCCAATCTAGTAAGAGGACCCTTTGTGTACATGGTTCATTCAACTTCTTGATGAATTCCCATTGAATATAAAACTTCACCTCCAAAGTCTACAACCAATATGGTCCACTCCCAGTGTTAAAGAACTCGATTACAAAGTCTATAACCAACAATATGGTCAATTCATAGAGCATTCAACCAATGCATGACCCACTCCTCCAAGTGTTAACAAACTCTCAAACAAAGGTTATTGAACTAAACTAGACAAGCTACCAAGTCATCAGGGAATACATGACAAAAGGGGTATGCATGCCTATCTAGGTTTGACAGCAATATGCCCTATACATGTTACATAGATCTGGGTACGTACAACACCTTCCATCTCAAGGAGATATCGGGTAAATACTCAAACCTTTCAAGAATCATTACATCAAGTTAAACATGACATATAGACTTGCTTATAGACGTGTGTATCACATTACAATATGGTCATGAGTCTGTTTTATTCAATAAAACTTGTTCTAGATTTGTTCCACCATCATTCATCCTTTGTTGCTACCACAACCAATATCCTACGCTGTCATAGTGCTTCGACAAGAATTGTCACCTACTTTCCTTGGACCAAACTCTAAAGAGCTCTCTATAGTATACAGGTCTTCTTTGTCCTCCTTGTTGCAAACTGATCATTCCACTCCAAAAGTTCAGCCTACAATCAACACTTGGTTTTCTCAAGTGAGAACAATGCAAGTCGCTTCCACCTTAAAAAGTATCCATGCTCCTCCCTTCACTTGAAGAATTGCCATCAAGTACCAGTGGGACACGAATCGTACCACTGATACTTTAGATTAATTGAGAACCTGTTGTACTCCAATGCCTTACATCAATCTGATTATGAAGACCGAGTCACTAGCCATCCTATAAACCTACTTCCATCTACTAAGATACATGGGTTTCATCCGTTGTACTTGCCCATTATTTAGGAAAATGGTCTAGATACGAGATGTGACCATCTCAATCTTACATTCTTTGCACCTACCAATGAGGACTCATAGTGCACCATCTGACAAATAGTTCATGGAGTAAAACATGTAGCAATAACTCCCTTCCAGCTACAACACTTTCCAAGCAAACTTAAGAATAACATATAACTTTTACATCACAAAATATTGCTACGCAAGACATGTCATCCACAAGAGAAAATGGCACACATGGTAGTAATATTGTCTTCCTCCTCATACTTGGTGTCATCATCTATGTCTTTAACATTTTGTTTTTTAATCTTCATTACTTCACTCATTATTTGTTAGAGTCATGAAATCTAACCAAATAACTTCTGTATCATATTGGGGTCACAAAGCTCAATATGAATACTCATTTTCCAGACTTAAAAATTACATAAACACAATACTGCACAAATATTTTAAATAAATCCTCGTAAAAGTGAAATTCAAATCTGATTTCTCCTTATAATTGAAGTCCATTGTATCACTTTCAGATGGCCAATAAGTTCTCGTACCGTATGAATCAGAGACCAAAAAGATTATTGATGTAATCTAACTACTATATCATATTGGGGTCACAAAGCTCAATATGAATACTCATTTTCCAGACTTAAAAATTATATAAACACAATACTGCACAAATATTTTAAATAAATCCTCGTAAAATTAAAATTCAAATCTGATTTCTCCTTATAATTGAAGTCCATTGTATCACTTTCCTATGACCAATAAGTTCTCGTACCGTATGAATCGGAGACCAAAAAGATTATTGATGTAATCCATGGGCACCACTCATGAAATTATGAGACAAAAGCCATTAAAGGAGTCGGGCTTTCATCAAGACTTCGGCTTTCATTATGCATGTATTCATGGTGATTACACTACCAAAGCACATCATTGAAACTATCACCAAGCATGTGGGTAGTATCACATGCCAAGGAAAAAACATTAAAATGTATAACTTTGTTGTAAGTTGTGCCTTTACTATCCAATGTCGCCCTTCTTAAGTCCCAAAGTGACCGCCAAATCATATGAATGTGCATGTTTTGCTCAGTACATTTAGAAACAGAGTAGATGTAGTAAACCGATTATGATCATATTTGTTGACAACCTGCACCAAATTCTCTATAACAAACACGGTATCATCATTATCCATCACGAACCATTTCACATTTGGGAGCCCCAATCTGAAGGTCTCCAACACGATCTGGGCGAGACGAATTGCAGACCGGAGAAAGTTGGGGGTGCGTGTACTTAAAGAGTGAAGTGTTCAAAAAATTGGACAAACGCTCCAACCAAACGAATCCTTCTGTTGCTCCCCATAATTAGAGACGCCCAACCATGGAAGTTAAGCAGGGGTGTGTATACAGTGAGAAACAACACATAGAAAGCCCAGGTGAACATTATATGCACGGCTCCTCCTTTCAAATCCATCTAACACCATCCCTCCATGTACTGATACTATCTGTGACTGTTCCATGCAACACTAAACCCGTAACTTGAACTTGGGATGATGCAACTTTCCTGATATTGTGTGTCAGAAGACCCCACCGGCGGCTACTTCACCTGGACGCCTCATTTTTTTAGACAGTTCCAATCTTACTAGAAATTCGATTCACAGCTCAGGCAGGTTCTAATCCACGTCCATGAGCTACACCACCAGTTAGCCTCTTTTCTTTAGCGTGATTTCTTCAGCAGGTGTTCCTTCCTTCTCAAAGTTTTTGTGGGCAAACAATTCACGCAATTCATGCCATAACTAGTGCATTCCAATAATTTTATGGACGAATAATCTATTTTCTTTAATTTTATGGAGAAATAATTTATTTATTTAATGTAAGTGTTTTTCATCTTCAATCCTTTTAGTATTGCGAAGGTGCAAAAGTGACAAACTCTTTTCATACCATGGTGTTTCGGAATTGTTGGTTCTCTATGAAACCCATGAGAATTTGTTCTTATTTTAGCAAGATTATCTTCTTCTTAAATTTAGTTAAGACATATTTTTTATTTTCAAGATTGGGGTTGATCACTTTCTTATAATATTTTAGTTTATTTTTCCCAAAAATCTCTTTATCACCCACAATTTCTTCTCATTTTTTTTTATGTAATAATACTTTTAATATTATTCTTATTTTATAAAATGATTACCCCCTTTATCTGTTAAGACTAAGCATCCTTATGCCATCCCCATTTGAGCCGAAGGTGGAGGTTTTGGTTAGAGTTAGAAGCAATTTTAGTAAACCTCTTGGCTTGTATGTTGTTTAACTTCTTCTCATAAATAAGATACTTAGTCATAGCCAAGCTTTTAATGGGAGAAAGATTTCTTTCAATCAAGATGATAGGATAGGGAGTATTTCCTTTAATCTTGATATTGCAGATTATAAACTGCATTTGGATTTGTTCCATCTTCCTTCATGACTTTCTAGAGATATTGCAACCCCAAAGCTTGTTGGGAATCACATTTGTCATTAGACCAAAACCCATAGGTGTTAGTTAACGATCACATCACCAGAGATAAGGATCCATGAGAGGTGGTTAGTCCATGTCATGAAACACATGGGGAGCATTGGTTTATTCAATGTTCAACAATTTTCACCCCAATGCAAGTTGGGTGTGAATCGAATTTGTGATTTACGTTCTGATGCCACTTGTTGGTATTCACTCTTGTCGTTAGACCAAAACCCACACGTTTTAGTTAATGATCGCATTGTCAAAGATAAGGATCCATGAGAGGCAGTTAGTCCATGTCGTGAAACACACGAGGAGCATTGGTTTATCCAATGTCCAACAAAGCTCGTATCTATATAAAATAACAGGGGCGACAAGAGTCTTAAAGATTTTTTTTTTTTTTTTATTAAATTATCCAAAGATCCGTTGACTTGCAATTGTTTTTAAATCCATAATAAGTTTTTTCATCCACCATTTATCATTTTCTTGATGTTATAATTTTAGTTGAGCTTGTTATGGATATCGTTTCCAAAATATTTGTATGAAGGAACTTCCTCCAAGTTTTTCTGTCATATATGAAAGTATCATATGCGATCTTTTTTGATTTCATTATTATGAATTTAGTTTTGTTCATGTTAATAGTCATACCCATCTTGGAGTAGAATTTGTGGAGAATTCTTAGTTGCTTGCCAAGATTGTAACGAATTCTCCCAAAAAGAACAATATCATCAACATAAAAGAGAAGAGTTACGACTATACCAATGAGTGTAGGGCCAACATAGTCTACATCTTCCAAACACTCTTCTAACTTATCAATGTATATGCCAAAAATCGTAAGGGATAAGGGACACTCTCGCTTGACTTTGATATTGCATTTCATTTCTTTTGACCAACCCTCGGTCGTCCTAAACTTGGCAATAATATTCTCATACAACCTTGTCAGCAACTCTCAAATTGAAAGGAACCATCAACTTTTCTAGCCTCTTCCACAATTTCGTCTTGGGAATAGTGTTAAAGGCTTTTCTAAAGTCAACAAAACAACATAACAGATCAATTTTATTATTGCAACATTACTCTGCAATGATCTTGAGAGTTACAAGGTGGTTCACAGTTGAATGATATCTCACCAAGCTAGCTTGGACTTTAGCTCTTTTATCATGGCTTTCTATCCATAGACTAATACTATTTTGCAAATAATTCCATACAACTTGGCTAAAATGTGGCTAATCATAATGGTCTTATAATTAGAGAGAACGTTTTAATCCCTACTTTTAAAGATAGGCACAATGAGGCTCTGCATCCAAGGCTAAGGGAAGCCTTGTTTCACTACCAAATTGAGGAGCTTATGCATGTGAGGGATTAGGATAGACCCTCCCACTTTAAAAATTTCAGCTTGATAGCATTCAATATCTTTAGTTTTCCCATTAGTGAGTCGTTAACCCCAAACTCAATGTCTTTTAAAGAAAACAGATCGTCCTTTATATGGGCATTCAAAATGGTTTCTATAGCATTAGAGAATTCATAAAGGTCTTTAAGGTATGAATTCTAGTTCTTCAAGGGAATCATATATATTTTTTTAGTTTTATGAATTTGAAGTTTCCTCCAAAACTTCCTATGATCAAATTTAGATAGGTGCAAAAACTACTCTTGCTTGATGTATTTGTATTTATCATTGTCAAGCATATTTATAAATGCTAGAGTCAAAAGAAAATTTATTTTGAGTCAAAGTCCCATTGCGACTTTTTAAAGATGAAAATTTGAATTTTTGAAATGTTATTTTTGGCTCCAAAAGTTGTTAAGTCAACCTCCTTCCAAGTCAAGTCGGCCCTGGCTAAGACAAACCCATTCAACCTAGACAAACTACTATATAAAGGTAGTTCGACCTCCTCCACTTGGGCATTTGATCTCTCTCACACAGGAGAATTTATGGTCAAGCAAGTGAAGGACAAGAAGGACAAATAGGGCGAACAGAATGATAAATTCTCTCTCTTCTCTTTCTTGCAACTCGCACGTGTGGATTGGCTATTCTCTCTCTAGTTTGCATTTTTCTAGGCATTTTTTTGCAAGGGGGCGAAATTTCTGGGTGACTAGGTCATTGTTGCAGGGCCGAAATTTCTAGGGCAACTGGTAATTGCAGGAGGGCTGAAATTCTAGGTCAAATAGGCAAAACAAATTGTTGGATCAGATTGGGTGACTTGACTTGGAGGGGAAGACCAGGTTTGACCATAGGTCTAGGTGTGTCTCTCATTGAACAAGATTTTTTATTTATTAAATAGGCTTGTTGGGTTTTGCCCCTTGGTGGGTTTTCCCAGGGTAAATCTTATCTTCTTTTTGTGCATTGTGATATCTACTATTCTATTGTTATTTATGGTTGAATTTCTAAAGTATTATTGTTGAATGATATATTGAATCAGTTAAAAGAAGATCTACATAAAAAATAATTATAAGAATTTCAGAAATATTGTGCTAAAGGCTCTATTGCACTAAGTAAATCAAAATATTATCAAAGCTTTGGTGAAGGAAGAAATGAACGTTGAGATCACCATTGCAAAAACCCTAGATAGATTTTTTATTAAAGTCCTCAGTAGATTGGCATCTATGGCTTCTTCTGTGAAATCTGAAAATAAGTTAGAGGGAGCATCAAACTTCATAGCTTGGAAAGTTAGAATAGATATTATTCTTGCCAAGAACAAAGTTTTGGACATTGTGACAGGAAAGGTTGTTGAACCAGCTGATGCAGCAGGGAAATAAAAGTTCAAGGAGGATGATATAACCACCCCTCCCACATTTACCCAGTTTCATCGGCCTACAAGTGCAAACATGAGACATAGAGATACTATGAGATGACTCGACCTCCTAGATCCAATTAAGGAAGTGGGGCCAACAACTAGAACTTACCAACCACAAACTGACATCTTACAGGGATTACAGGAGACTCAGAGGCTGAACAACCAATCCTAGTGCCCAAACCTCGAGCTAGATTTCCTTTTAGTGACCTGGGCCCACAACCACATGCATGACAAGGCCGCAATGCAGTTATAGGCCTCCAACCACATGCATAAGCCTGTAAGGGTGTGGTTATGGCCCAAAACTTCCAGTTTAGAGGGTGTGGTCTCGGATTCTGAGCCACCATTTTAGGATAGCCTTCAGACCACTACCCAAAACTCAGTGAGACTTTCCATAATGGTAAATAACATCAGGACAAATCTATTCATACATAACTTGATCAAGGACTTGACCTAACTAGGCCTAACCATGACAACCATTTCATCAAACATACAGTGAACAAGTAATCTATAGGTCATGAATGCATATCTAAACATATGGGTCTAAAACTTATCTGGGAATCATCAAAAAGGTCTAATTCCCTCTCATAATAGTTGCAATAACATTTGTTAGCTCATGCATTTATTAACCATTCATCAACTAATCAAAACCTATCAAGAGTCATAGCTAGACCTTGTTATGGAACCATGCTTATAACCATCATATAGCCAGAATAATAGCCATGATAGAATTGTTGAGAAATCTGAGGTAGCTAGATTAGGAGATTTCTCTTTCTTTGATAACTGCTTGTGATGTCTTTTAACTTATCTTGATTAGATTATTATTCAACTTGATTACTATTGTTTTCTTATCATAAAAAAACTACCTAACCATAAAGAATAATGAGACAAGAGGACACAAGATATAGGCGATCAACCAAGGTGAAAACCTCTCCAATTGAGAGGAAAGCCCTCTAGAATTATTTTCTTCTTACAAAAATTTAATAGATGAATTCCAAGGCCTATGACCCTTGACCAAGACCTTCCAAGACAATTCAAACCTTTCTTCTTTAATGTGTTTCCAACAACTTTTGCAATTTCGACCTCCAACAACTTCTTCTGCAATTTCAACCCCCAAGTAGATTCTTCTGCAACTTTGACTTCCCAACAGATTCTTCTGCAATTTCTACCTCTAGTAGTTTCTTATGCAAAAACCTTAGCCCTTACACATGTGGAAAATAATGGTAGATTCTTTCTCCTTTTCTCTTTGCTTGAGTTAATTCCCTCTCCTAGAGAACTTGACTTGCAAAGTGTCCTTCTTGATGCCCTAACTCGACTTCTGCAACTCGGCCTTTTATGTTGCAATAGGTGCCCTAATTATTTCGTACGTGTGGAGAGAAATAGCTCAAAAACAGTCCAAACATACTTCACTCTTCCTTCTTCTCCTTTGCTAGGTATTAAGATTCTTCTTTTATATAGATCAAACTTCTTTATGCTTGAGTGAATATATCCTTCAAGTGAGGTCAAAGTCTCCTTTATATAGGTCTTCTACTAGGTCAAATTTCTTCTTTTATGCTGACTTGTCCACTTATGTAGGCCAACTTGATCTTTGCAACATGACAGGGTCTTGGAGAGTCTTTTGACTCTATTTTGACTCAAATAAATTCCTTTTACAATATGTAACAGGCCCAAGAAGGGTCTTTCATACATGACAATGACTCTCTTGACTTGTAGACTCAATGACAAGCCCTAGAAACTCTCAATGAGAGTTTGACCTATAAAATAAATTTCCTTGAGCATGAAACCCATGACTCAAGAATAACAGTAATAAATTTATTTTTCTTATTATATCAAATACATAAAATGATGATTACATATGTCTTATGAATACCAAACCTAGTTACATATTTCAACAAGAGCAACCATCAAATCCACATAATATCAAGTACAAGTATTCATAAAGTACAATAGGAAAATAACTCTTACTATCATATGCAAAAGCTAACCAAGTCAGGGACTTCCACATACCACCCGACCATATATTGGGATGAGCCAAATCTCTCTTTTAGCTAATCACCCTTGCGCCATATTCCAAGCATGAATGTGGGATCTCATGGAATAAATCAAGCAAAACCAAACCATGGCTTCTAGAGGCCAAACCACCTCAACCCTCAACCAATGATTCACATCATGGTTGGACATCACTAACACCAACTAGATCGGTCTCTACCCAAGTTGTCTAGGGCTCCAGGAACTATTAACTCAATTCACAACCTTCCAAGGCTCTAAAGAATTTGTTCAACTCGGCTCCAAGGACTAGTAACTCAACCCACTAAGAACTCCAGAGCTTTTTTCCCAACCTAGGCTCCAAGACTAGTAACTCAACCCAAGTTGTTCTAGGGCTTCCAAAGCATTTGTTCCAACCCATAGCCATAAGGAATTATGAGCACCAACTAGAAAACATTCATCAATTGGAAAAACGCACAACACCATCGCTATCCAGGAAATGGCAAGGCAAGACTAAAACCATTGTTAATACATGCAATCCTCCATGCCAATGATAACTCATACCCAAATAATCATATGCATATACCATGCATCCATAAATCAACAAGAAGACCATACATGCAACCTATTACCTGCAAAGCAATCCAATTGTAGCCATTGTGTTTTCTTGCTTTCCTTTTCCTTATTTCTCCAAATCCAATGTATGTTAAAGTGCTCCAGGCATGCTCCAAGAATTCTCTAATTGTGTAAGAGTATGAGAGAGTGAGAGAATAGAAGAGAGGTCCAAGCTAAAATTGAAAAAAGGTCATGAACTGATCCTCAAAAGCCTTTTTATTGTTGAAGTATCTATTTTCTTCGTTTTCCTTCAATTTTTCTCACATGAAAATTTGTGACCTTTCATCTCCCTTTTCTCCTATTTTCTTTTATTTCATAAATAAAATGCCAATTAATCTCACTTTGTCTTTGCCAATGCCTTTGCCAATTTCCATAGCTATTAATTAATCACAAGTGACCCTAATCACTATGTTTTGCCCAACATTCAGCTTTGAATATGTGTCCCATGACCTTGCTAAGAAGATATTGTCTCCACATCTTCAATGCATGAGTGATCGCTGCCAACTCAAGGTCATGAGTCACATAATTCTGCTCGTGCTCATTCAATTTCCTTGACTTGTAACATACTACCCACCCTTCCCGCATCAAGACTCCACCAAGTCCTCTCTTGCAAGCATTTGTTCACACCACAAACTCTTTGTCTAGATCTGCAATCTTTAGAATTGGAGCATTTGTAAGCAACTGCTTCAACTACTCAAAACTAGCTACACATTCCTCTCTCCATTCAAACTTTCCTTTTCATTGCAAGGATGTAATAAGATAGGCAATCCATGAGAAGTTCCTAATGAACCTCCTATAATAACTTGCTAGTCCCATGAATGGTCTAACCTCATCAACATTCTTAGGAGTTTCCCATTCCATGATAGCTCTGATCTTTTCCGAGTCCACTGTTATACCTTCCTTGGAAATCACATGCCCAAGTAATGAACCTTTGTTTGAAAGAAACTGTATTTACTAAGTTTGACATACAACTGATGCTCTCTTAGCAATCTCAACACTATTGCCAGATGTTCAGCATGCTCTTCTTCATTCTTATAATATATCAATATATCATCAATGAATATTATCAAAAACTTGTCCAAATAAGGACGCAACACACTATTCATCAAACACATGAAAGTAGCTGGAGCATTAGTGAAACCAAAAGGAACCACAACAAACTCATAGTGCCCATACTTGGTCCGCAAAATAGTCTTGTAGATGTCCTTTTCTTTGATGCGTACCTGATGATATCCTGATCTCAAGTCAATCTTCGAGAACACTGCTGCTCCCTTCAACTGATCAAACAAGTCATTAATCTGCAAAAAAGGGTACTTGCTCTTGATCATCATCTTGTTCAATTGCCTGTAATCAATGCATAACCTGAGAGTACCATCTCTTCACAAACAATATTGGTGCACCCCAAGGTGACACACTTGGCCTAATGTGTCCCTTATTAAGCATTTCCTTCAATTGTAACTTCAATTCCACTAACTCCAGAGTGCTTAACCTATATTGTGTCTTCGATGCTGGTGTTGCTCCCAACATCAACTCAATAGAAAAGTCCTCTTCCCTATGAGGCGGTAACTATGATATCTCTATTGGAAATACATCCTCAAATTGCTGCAAAACTAGATACCTCTTCAAGGCTTCAACATCCTCAATATCCTTCCCTTTGTCACCAGAAATATGAACTGCAAACAATACACATCCTTTCCTACTACTCTGCTTGGCCTACATAGCTATAACCATTCTCACTCATGTAGGCTTCTTCTTACCATGTAAGATTCTCTTCTCTCCATCATCATCCAAACACTTAATAACCTTATCATAACAATCTACCTTAGTCCTATTAACGTACAACAAATCCATACCCAATAGCATACTATATGATCCCAATGGAAGCAAATTTAGATGCACTAATGTAGACATATTGTTCAACTCAAATGCACAAGACCTTACCAAATGATGAACTCTTTTCATAGTACTTGTAGCCAACTACACCAACCAAGACTCCGCATGCACTTCTTTATTCAAGCAACACTTATCCACCAGGTAAGAAATGATATAACTCTAGTTATATCCAGGGTAAATCAAAATAGAAACAACTTGATCAAAAAATTTACCTTCCATCTTGATAGAAAATTCCTGATGATCAACCTGCCTATTATCCAACGTTGCATAAATCCGAGGAATACTCTGTCCAACACCCCCAACTGCCTGTGCATCCTGAGAACTATAGATCTGCGGTCTGCCACCCTGATATTGTGGACAATATCCCCTATGATGATCCTTGCCACAAGTCCAACACTGTAAAGGCTTCCTGCCATCACCCTTGTTCTGCTCCTCAGACTAAAATCTCGGTCCTCTGTTAGCTACATAAAACTTCTTGTATGGTGCTGCATCCTCCTTGTCATTTGTATCCTGAGGTTTTTCTCTCTTCTTAGCCCACTTTCCTTTATTCTTCTCATTACCTTTCCAATCCTGCTTAGACGCAGCCTTGTGCTTTGATTGCTCATAATAATCCTTCAACTTTCTAATGGCTTCCTACAACGATCTAGGCTCATCAAACTTAATTTTGTCTTTGAATGACCTTGACAACTCACTGATGAATATATGAATCTTTTTTTATTCTCCTTAAGATAAGGAACATATCTAAACAAGTACAAGAATATTTTAGTATACTCCTCATCGATCATAGATCCCATCTTCAACTCATAGGAATCCTTTTCCTTGTCATCGTAGTATCTTTTAGATAGGTACTTCTGCCTAAAAAGTTTCTCGAACTCACTCCAAGTCAGCTCCTCTCCCTGAATGCCTCTAGCATTCTTCACGTCTTCCCACCAACTGTATGTTTTTCCTTTAAGACTGGAAGTAGTTATCCTGGCTTTCATATTCTTTGAGTAATCATGCAATCTGAAAATTTTATTCATCCCAAGCAACCAAGCTTCTACATCTTGTGACTTCTTCATTTCTCTGTCAAATGTAGGACGCTTTGCTTTCCTGAAATTGTCTGGAAAGTACTGCTTCTCACTCCTATACAAATGGTGATAGTGACGACAATGTTGTCTCTCTGAACTAGAACTAGAATGGAACCCACGTCATTACCCATCTTGTCAGGTGTATCCAAGAAACTACCATGTCTGATTGTGTCATCCCTATCAAACTTGTATCCTAATTGAGACCTACTTCCATATGCCCCATTAGTCCTTTCTTCCTGTCCATGTTTGAGCCTAAGCAGTCCATGTGTTTTTGAATAAGATAAACTCTTAAGGGTCATTGCATTAATTTTCACTTGCTTTTCCTGTGCCCTAACAAGTCTTCCCTGTGACTGAATGATCCTGTCATTATCTGCCTTGAATCTTTTTATCTTTGCTTTCAAACTTCTCAATGTATCTACTATGTCAGGAGAGTACTCATCACCATGTTGTTCATCTGATCTGTAGGGAGAATCACATGAATTGTAGTTCACCATTTTGGTTGTCATCTTGATCTTCTACTTCCTGCAAACATACCATGTAAGATAAACCAAATATAAACATGATCAACATACCTCATTGAAGTTCAGGGTGTTAGCACTCTGTAATTTTCCGAGGTTGTAGAAGGAAATTACAAAGGTAACAACAAACCACTTTGGAAGCTGGGATCTAGCCCTGCCATCTTCAGAGAGGGCTCTCTCTATCATATTTAGCTTTGTTGTATTAGATATTAGGCTAGTTATGTGTGTTCAAAGTTTGGTTTTAAATTGATTGGTTGATTAAGTGCTTGAAACTTCCATTGGGCTATGGAGTCTACAGTTCAATAGGGGTATGTTTCAGATTTTAAAAGGAGTTTCACAGGGCAAGGTAGCTAAACTAATTGGATCCTTTATATTTAAATGAAATGGAGTGGAATAAAATATATAAGTTCAATAGAAGTTAAAGAGCAATTAAGAATTCCTTAACATGATATCATAAGAAAGCATTGAAATTATCTACAACTAGAAGCAAAGTGTATTTTTCAACAAATTCTGTTCATCAATATTCTGTAAAATAATTTAGATTAAGAAAACATAAGCATGGAAACAAAGTAATAAAACATTAACAGTGAGAGAAGCACATCACCAGATAGTCTAGCACATGAATCCTGTAAAGAATGTCCTTTTTATCACTGATCAACCCATCAAATGAAAATAGTACAATAGCGTTCTGGAATGCAAAAATCCACGTAGAAATCAACCCTTGATACTTCTAAAAGAGAAGTATTTATAAGATATTTACAAAAAAATCCTGTTAAAACCGACTAGGATGTATTTAGGAATTCCTAAACTGACTCTATCTAACTTATTACAAAAATTTAGGAAAATTTGAATTGCCTGAAGTGCTGGCACTAAATTTGTGGGATTGCTAACTGCCTGACCCTTTGAATCCTGCTGTGATGTTGACGCTGAGCTGTACAACCAAATCCTCTACTTACTTCAGTAATTCACATAATTTATCCCAACGTTGTTCACTAGGAATAGTTGTCTTTAGTAACTTTTTATAAACCTCGTCCACTTCAGTGTATTTGGAAAAAAGTCGGTTTAGAGGTAAATATATGCTTAATCTCATATTGAATGTACAACTCATATGCCAACGCTTCCAAGAATGCTTTTCCTGTCATGCTGATTCTTCCTCCTGTAACTTTGGAACTGTCTTTAGCCTTGGTCATCAATTTCTCACTGTAATCGGACCACGTACTGAGCTTATCATTTATTACTAATAAATTAAGAAGTCCCTTTTGGTAGAGGGCTTCCATCTTGTCGAAGAATCTCTATACGCCAATGTCCAGAATCTGACACTTTTCTTTAAGCTGCCTCATCAAATTTCTCTTAGTCAACACCTTTTTGACCTCCAGTATAATTTCTGTTCTATCATCAATCACCAGTGCTTCTAATTCCTATTTGTTTTTAGAGTTGAGGAACTTGATGAGTTTAGTAGCTTTACTAGGTTTGTCGCCCAACTATTTTCTGACTTCTTCAATGGCTTCATTATATCTTTTAATCAGTTCCTGTTGCTCAAATATGATTTGTATTGAAGGCCAAATATCTATCATATCTTCATTGATCCTTTTCCAAGTATTTTCTTTGACCCGGGCCAAGGTATTACCCATGGCAGTGTCTTTTTCCATCTGCAGCAATCTCTGGTACAATGTCTATGTTTTCTGTACTTCTGTTATGAGAGAATTCTCATATCTATTTCTCTACTCCTGTAGGACTTTCACATCCTATCTTAACTTATTTATTCCTTCTCCCTGTATAGACATGTTTTCCAGGGATTGGGCCAATTTAATTGAATCATCTACAATTGAAAAAGGAGGCACTGTGGAGGAAGATGTTTCTGCTGTTGTAGTTGTTGTAGGGATACTTGTTTGAAGTAGGGATGCAATTGGTATTGCATCAAGAGGAACCACTGCTAGTTGAGAACTCTGCTCCTTCTCTTTGATCAATTTGTCCATCTCCGCTTCCATTTCCTTGATCTATGCACTTTGCTCCACCAGTAGCTTCAACATTTCTTCTTTCTGTAACTCCGTTTCTCCTAACTCCTTTACTTGGGGATCTTTAGTCGCAGGCAGCTTCAATTGCTTCTTTAGGGATGCTATGCCAACATTCTTCTTCTTAATAATTTCTTCCATGGCCTTTGAATTACCAGGGTCAAAACCTGCTTTGATCACCATTTCCTCCAAATATTTTCTATTGTCTTTAACAAGAGAGGAAACTTTCTCTAGTTTAAGTTGAGATTGAACATTGTTCAAAGAAAGTTGTAGTTTGGAAGCAATGAAGGTAGTCTGTGTGAAGGTTGAGTAGACCATTTCTTCTATTTTCCTATGCATGTCCATTTGATCCAAAGGATGAACATCCTTTGCCTTAAACTCAAAGGTAGTCTACTTGAAGTCAGCTGTTGATTTTGGTCATGGAACCTGTGCCTGTAAGAATGCCATATGCATTCTCCCTTTCTCTGTGTCATAGACTGAAATGAGCCTGTGCTGGATTGAGGAAAACTACTTCCTAAATTGAGCATAGATGTTGTCATGAAGGGCTTCATTCCTCTGTTTAATTTCTTTATATCTTTGGAAAATATCCAGTTACCTCTATTCTGTGAATGTCTCTGGTGTATGAGGTGTTGTAGTTGGAGTCTCTTTAGTAGTCGAGGATGGTGGAGAATTGGTGGTACTATGTCAAACTTCAAAGTTTGAAGGCCAAAGAGCACAATAGTAACTTGCATTTCCTCCAGTAGTGGGAAATCTATCTTAGAGCATGTCTTAATCATCTTTGTATAGGTCTTGAATTCTTTGGTTGAGACTTTTGTGACTGAAGGAGAATTCTCCTCTCTCGGTCTCTTCTCAGTATTTTCTCTAGGTATAGGAGTCTCTGAGGCAGTTCTAGAAAGCACCTGCTCTTAGGCCTCTTGCAATGTGTTCTCTACCTAATTCTGCTGGTTCATGTACTTCTCTATTTCTAGTCTTTGGGTATGCACATAGGGAGTTGCCTCCTGTTCCACTATTAGCTTAGAAATTACCCCAAAGGGGTCATAAGACCATGTAAAGTTAAGAGGGAAATTCATTTGTTTTAGCAGGAGGTTTGCTTCCTCTCCTTCTGCTCTACTGTTACAGATAAAATGTCCTATCTGTGTCTTAATTATGAATTGAGACTTCTTCTTAGCTGCCACAAAATGGATG
This sequence comes from Pinus taeda, assembly GCA_000404065.3. Classification (NCBI taxonomy): domain Eukaryota; kingdom Viridiplantae; phylum Streptophyta; class Pinopsida; order Pinales; family Pinaceae; genus Pinus; species Pinus taeda. The sequence continues at coordinate 118,152 of APFE030551374.1, forward strand.
TTGTCTGAGTGGCTTATTTGCCTGATGTACTCCAATGAAAATATCCTCATTGGAAGGTACTTGGGCAACTTATATGGTGGAAGCTCTGAGCCATAAACCATGATCTCTGTAAATGATTGGTATAGATACCAATCTCTTATCTTCACCTGTTCACTGAGATGCAACACTTTACGAATATCCTCACTGATTCTTGGAATCTGCTGGCCACTCAGCAAACAAACTGCTAGATACACAAATTGATCAATAAAATCTTTAAAACTGTATTACTGCGATTGTTTTCTGATTATAGACATCTAGAAAATAATGCACTGAGACTCTCCTGGTTGACTGAGCTTCTGCACTGCAAAGGGAAACTTGGATATCTGGGAGAAAACGACCATGTACATAAGAATAGAAGAATATCAGAACATTCCTTCAGTTAAAAACTGAAGGAACTGATCATGAATTACATCTGCAAGGAAGTGACCATAGTCAAAGGTGACTAATAGTCATTCTTTTGTGGAAAGAGTGGATAGAAAGCCTAAAATAGGCTCATCTACCCATTCATTTGAAAAGTAACCAAGTAGGCATGACAAGATAGAGATAATCTGTCTAGTTCGCTGAGGGAAAATAGAAGAGGGATAAGGGGGATTTTTCTTGGGGAGTTGAGAATCTTTTAATAGGAAGACCTCAAAATCTTGGCTCTCTGGGGAAAGGTGAGTTTATGATAGATTTCTTTAAGAGTCTCAAGGGAAAAATGAGTCAAGGAGTCACTGTAGGGGACCTGCAACATTTGGTTTATACTTTTAGAGGTAATGGTGAAAAGGATTTCACCATTAGGGGAGATGATAGCCCTATTACTTGAGAGATAAGAGGCATGCCACTTGAAAAAGAATTAGGGGAAATAATAGGTCTAAGGGAAAACGAACAGGGGTAGTCTAGATTGCCAGAGGTTAATTTGGTCAGACTGGTCAAGGTAAGTGTCATGAAACCAACAACGCAATTCGAAAAGGTCAAATTCACACTGTGTTTCAGCGATTTTATAATCTCAGTGAGCTAGGGGGATGTGGTCTAAATCCACAGGGGGAACGAGCATGGGGTTTACCATAGTGGAAGTTTTTGGGGCCATCGTGGTAACATAATGAAATTATAGAGGATGACAAACAATTTCACAGAGGGTCACAATAAACTTTGCAGGAACAAGCTTGGAGGGATTTCCTCTGTAATCAGTGGTTGATAGGCAAGAAAGCAGGAATCAGGAGAAATGTAACAATAAGAAAGCGAGAAAAGGATGTGATCGCAGGATAAAGTGGAGCTTTATAGATTCATACCTGGAGCGGGAATGTTGGATAACGACTGTTCAGGAGCTGCCTTTACTCAGCAACGGGAGGAAGCCACTAAAGTAAAGTGTAACGGTCGTTGATGTGGCGGTAATGGATAGGCGAAGGAAGGTGCGGGGCCATTGGCAGGAAGTGATAGGCGGAAGGGATACATGGCGGTAGGGGAATCGTAGTTAAGTGGAAGTGGAGGGTGACGTAATCAGAGTTGGAGGGTGACGTGAAGTGGGATTACGGGTTATGGTGGGAGCAGGGAAAACTTCTTTCAGAGGGGGTTAGAGTAGTTTGTGGTATTAGAGGGGGGGGGGGGGGTTCCGAAATCACGAGGGATGGACACGTAGCGGTGGAGAAAATCGCTTTTCGGACCCCCCCTTGCCGTTAAAGAGAAACACAACGGGGGGTCCGAAAAGGCTTTAGAGTCGTCGGATTAAAACAGACTTGTGATCAGAGAGGTGAACTCGTGTAGTGTTTAACGCCAACGGTCCCACATCATTTCATGCGCATATGATTTTACACTAAAGTCTGATCTTAGACAAATAACAATATTACAAATAGCTCTTTGTGTGATAAATTTAACTTTTTTCCTAAACTAATATAACTAAACCAACTGGGGTGAATTTAAAAGTGAAAACCCTGTTTTATTTTTCCATTCAAAGGACTAAAAATATCTGTTCAAATAACTAAACTAATCTACCAACTGCATTAATCCAGATCAAACAGTTGGATTAATTTATTCACCTATTCTACTTATCTAATCTCAATCAAGATTACATTGTTTGGCTAAGTTATTCACTTGAATTTGATTGACATAAATTGAAATTTATTTGAACATGATTAAACTGTATGTTTCAAACAAAAAGAAGTATTGTGGCATTTTAAACAAGTTGCACACAATTTCATGAATTTATTCTCTACAAAATTATTGGACTATCAGTGGCACTTCGACTGGCATCACTTTCACATTTATTCATTTTTTTTGGGGTTCTTTTGTCATTTCTTTTTCTTTTTCTATTTTTTTCTATTTATACCCTCTTTTCATTTTTTATTTTCATTTATATATCTTTTTTTGGAAATCATTTGCAGTATGCAATATTATTTACAATTTGAGATATTGAAAGAAAACATCCAATCATCATTTGATCCTATAAATTATAGGACCCTAACACAGGGGAGGCTATCTCATCTGCAAAATCAATTTGGATTAGCACAACATATGTATATATAATGAAATCAACATATCGATCATCTCAACATCAACATCATCAACCTCTACATGACGATACTACTGCAACAATTACTACCACAATGCATGCATAACGAACACATATACAACTAACATGCATGCATGACAAGCACATTCGCCCATCTAGTCCAAGTATTTGAACCTGAGAGCTCTGATACCAATTTATAACCACCCCTCCCACAGTTACCCAGTTTCACCTGCCAACCAGGGTAAACATGAGACAAAGAGCTACTATGACATGACCTGACCTCTTAGATCCAATTAAGGAAGTGGGTCCAACAATTGGAACTTACCAACCACAAACTGACACTCTACAAGGCTTATAAGACACTCAAAGGCAGAAAAATCACTCCCAATGGCCAAACCCTAAGCTAGATTTCCTTTTTAGTGACTTGGGCCCACAACCACATGCATGACAAGGCTTCCATGCAGTTATAGGCCTCCAATCACATGCATAAGCTTGTAAGGGTGTGGTTATGGCCCAAAACTTCTAGTTCAGAGGGTGTGGTCCTGGATTCTAAGCCACCATTTCATGCTTGCCTCCAAACTACTGCCTAGAACTCAGTGAGACTTTCCAGAATGGTAAATAACATCAAGACAGAACCATTCATACAAAACTTGATGAAGGACTTGACCTGACTAGGCCTAACCATGACAATCATTTCGTCAAACATATGGTGAACAAGTAATCTACAGGTCATGAAGGCATATCTGAACATAGGGGTCTAAAACTTATCCGAGAATCACCAAGAAGGTCTAATGTCCTCTCATAATAGCTACAATAACATTTGTTAGCTCATGCATTCATTAGCAATTCATCAACTAATCAAAACATACCAAGAGTCATAGTTAAAATCTGTTATAGAACTATGCGTATAACCAACATAGAACCATAATAATCACCATGATAGAACAACCATCAAAGCTGCATAATATCAAGTACAAGAATCATAAAATACAATAGGAAAAGATCTATTATTATCATATGCAAAAGCCAACCAAGTTAGGGACTTCTACGCAACACGTGATCATAAATTGGGCTGAACCAAATCTCTCTTCCAACCAATCACCCTCACACCATATTCCAAGCATGAATGTGGGATCTCATTGAATAAAGCAAGCAAAACCAAACCGTGGATTCTAGAGGCCAAACCACCTCAACCCTCAACCAGTGATTCCACCTCACGATTGGAAATCACTAACACCAACCAAATCGGTCTCTACCCAAGCTGTCTAGGGATCCAGGAACTAGTAACTCAACCCACAACCTTCTAGGGCTCCAGAGTGTTTGTCCAACTCGACTCTAGGGACTAGTAACTCAACCCACCAAGGGCCCCAGAGCGTTTGTCCCAACCTAGGCTCTAGGACTAGTAACTCAACCCAAGTTGTTCTAGGGCTTCCAGAGCGTTTGTTCCAACCCACAACCATATGGAATTATGAGCACCAACTGAAAAACAATCAAATGGAAAAACCCACAGCACCATGGCTAGCCAAGAAATGACAAGGCAATGCTAAAACCACTGTCAATCTAGGAATTCCTCCATGCCAATGACAACTCATAAACAAATAATCACATGCATATACCATGCATCCATAAATCAACAAGGAGATCATACATGCAACCTATTACCTGTAAAGCAGTCCAACTTTAGCCGCTGATCCCGTTGTCACCTTGTGCTTTTCTGCTTTCTTTTCCTTCTTTCTCCAAATCCAATGTATGCTAAAGTGCTCAAGGCATGCTCCAAGAATTATCTAAGTGTGCAAGAGTATGAAAGAGTGAACGAATATAAGAGAAATCCAAGCTAAAACTGACAAAAAGTTGTAAATTAATCCTCAGAAGCCTTTTTATCATTGAGGCCTCTATTTTCTTTGTTTTCCTCTAATTTTTCTTCAATTTTCTTCACATGAAAATATGTCACCTTTCATTTCCCTTTTCTCCAATTTTCCTTTATATCATAATAAAATGCCAATTAATGTCACTTGTCTTTGCCAATTTCCATAGCCATTAATTAATCACAAGTGATCCTCATAACTATGTTTTGCCCAACATTCAACTTGGAATACATGCCCCATGACCTTGGTTTTATTTTTATTTACATAGGAAATTAACCAGGGATTGTTACAAATGAAATTACTGTTATGAGTCTTATACTTTGTTCAAGATCATCTTATTTCGTACATTGCAAAACATGATACTTCAAAGAAAATGTATGATGCCCTAATAAATCTCTACACTATCAAGGATGTTGGCCAATCCATGAGTTTGAAGAATGAGCTTCGAACTACAAGAATGACTAATGATGACACTGTGGCTTCACACTTCATAAGGATTTCACAAATAAGAGATCAAATTCAAACAATTGGAGAATCCATTCCTAATCAAGAACTTGTAACCACAACACTCAATGGTCTTACTAAATCATGGGATGCTTTTGCAACATGTATAAGTAGTTGGAAGGAAGCTCCTTCATTTGAACAACTATGGACATCTTGCGCTCAATATGAATCAATGTTGATGACAAGAGATCGTCAAGATGGAAATTTCAAGCCCTTGCAGCTCACGTCAAGAACAAGGGAAAGAATAAATTTGGGTTTCAACACAAGAAGTCAGGAAATTGATCTTCTTTCTCCCATAAGAAGAAGGACTTATCAAAGATACAATGTTATGGTTGTTAGGAATATGGACACTTCAAGAGAGATTGTCCTAATATGGCTAATAACAAGAAGAGAAAGGGAAAACAACATGCTTCGACAACAAATGTTGAAGATGAGAACCCAAAGAAGACCAAAGGTGATAACAATTTCTTTTACTTTTCTTCTCTAATAGGTTCCATTATAGATGATGAATACATGTGGCTGGAAGATAGTGGAGCATCAAGACACATGACCAAAGAATGTGGAAATCTTTCTAGCATGACAGGAAAGAGGTTGTCCCAAAGGTTTGAGCTTGGAGATAATCATAGCTATGTATTCAAAGGACTTGAAAAACATCCATAGAGTTGGAATCATAACAATGCACATCTCAGTAATGTTCTTTACGTACCAAGTTTGAAAAGGAATCTTGTTTCTATTTCTTGTTTGGAAAATAAAGGAGATAAAGTTTCTTTTGTGGATGAAAAAGTACTTGTTTGGTCAAAGGGATCTAGTATAGATGACGCTAGTGTTATTGAGATTCATGATGGAAGACTATATAGACTTGTGATTCAACCAGCTCAAGCACTAGTACATGATGAATAAATAAAGGGATGCAGCGGAAATAACACTTTATTTCATTAATGGAAAATACCGAAATATGCTTACAACCAGAATTGGAAATAAACCAGCTAGGACGATGGTAGCTTATCTCTGAGAAGAGATGTGTGGCTACATGTCTCTGAATTGTTCCCAACTTGTGTTACAATGAGGCTCGAAGGCCTATTTATTATTGAGAAACAATGGAAAACCCTTCACATTCCAAAACCGACCCTTAGAAGATGAAACGCCAAATTGTGGGCCCCGTTTTGGGTAAATTGGTACATCAATTTCCCGGGGTCGTAACTTTGGCATACGATCTCCGTTTGACGCGTATGATAGCTCGTTAGAAAGATCTATCCGAGAACTACCATTGTTGGAATGGGCAACATCGTCCATTCCATGGACCGATGTTGCCCCCGGATTCCCCAAAAAACGTCGTTTAGGGCCTCAAAACGGCTCCGGAAGTTCAGGACCCGAAAAACTGCTAAAAATAGTAAGTTGTGCTACAATTAAGGAAAATGAAAAGGCTAAAAGAGATAGTTTTGGGGGTCCAATGGGTTAGGTGTGTGGCCACTAACATCCACCTGGATCAATGGCCCACCTCATGACAATGAAAGCATCACACTTTCGATTTGTTAAACATCTTCCCACCATGGGAAGAACTCGATTTGGGATGAGAATCCTTCTCCTTCGCTTTCGTTGCCTTACTCGCTAAGGCACAATTTTCTTCATCCTCCTTGGATGAAGAACCATCTCTGGTGCTTCTTCTTATCTCCTCTTGCATCAAATCTGACCAAAGTTATTCCCAATCTGGCAGTTTTTCTCCTCCATTAACCGAGTCTTGGTAGCTATGTTAGCTCTTAGGACGACCGAGGAGTGAAAGACTCACCATGTCATCATCGATTGTCATGATACCTACACTTCCAAGATCATCCCTGCAGGTGGTGAGCTTGTTCAGATATGTAGAGATCGTGTCACCCTTTTCACACTTGATTTTTCGAAGCTTGTCTTTCAGCGCTAGCTTCCTCTGATCATTGTTGTTCTGATATAGATCTGTCTTCCACATAAAAAATGGTGTCTTCTTCCCATGGAGGCTCAAGACTATGTGATCTCGAACTCCATTTAGGAGGATTCTCCTTGCTCTAGCCACACATTTCTTCCATTCCGCCAATTCTATAGCATCAGATGCTACGGGCTTGGGGACTTCTTGATCAATGAAGTCCTTTAGACCGTTATCCTCTAATACTGCTTCCATGTGACCCTTCCAGTCTCTATAATTTGAGCTACCATCAAGGGCATACTCGAGTCTTAAACCGTTGAACACCATTGGTGAAATTGAGATGTGATAAGAAATCGATTTCTATATTTAGGAACCTCAAACTTCGAACTTCTCCCTTCTTGTATAGTGTTCTTCGCTTTGATCACCTTTGCTCCGATACAATGTCGAAATTTGTTATGAAACCAGCTCACAAAAAGATAGAAAAGATAGATCAATGCCTTAGAATTCAACCTCTTCGAGGGGCAACCTCCTTTACATTACATAAATGAACAATTCTAGGATGATACAAATGACAATAACTCCTTTCTATGTATAGGAGTCTAAGGGGTCATAATATAATCAGAGCTAACATAACAATAATAATGTAAGGGCACAATAATAACAATAGTGGTCTTCTATGGGGCACAATGATAACAATATGGGGACTACATGGGTACAACAATATAATAAGGGGGGTGTACTTATAACAATAAGGGGTTACACTAGTACTATAGCAACCTAACATGCCCCTCTCCTTCAAAAAGTGTTGTCCTCAACAGTTGAGTAGTTCTTGATATTTTTGTATAAAATTCTTGTCCTTCCATGTGAAATATCCAATAGGTAAGTTCTTCCACTTGATGAGATGCTTTGAAATTGATCGATTTCGTAGCTATTAACTTCTCGGTTCTGTAAATGCTTCAGGTTCCAATATGCTTTTTCCTTCCTTGTCAAGTTCTGGAAATATTGTTGGAATTGGGATACTCGACAACTTTTGAATGAGTTCCCACCCTACTTCGCCATTCTTCCATTCATACCTTCCTTTGTTTATCAAATTTGGTTGGATAATTGTACCAACCTCTACCATTTTTGCAACCATATGTTCAATTTCACTCCTTTGGGCATATGGATATCTATAAGGCTTGACGTTTGGGGGAACACATCCTGGAATAAAATGAATAGCATGATAATTATCATGAATATGTGGGAGACCTTTGGGAGTCTCAAATACCTTGGAATGATTGTCCAAGACTTTTTGGAGATCTGGAGAAATACATGATTTCGATGTGTGAATAGTTAGCGAACATAATTGTGCAATTACGCCTTATTGTTCTTTCTTTAGAAGATTTTTCATTCCATCACAATTAATTATCTTTCCTGGTTTCCCTGTGATACCCCTTAATTCCACTTCCTTTCATTCTGAAGAAAATTTCATAAAAAGTTCTTGAAAATTAAAAGCTATTGTACCCAAGGAATGTAGCCATTGGACTCCTAGTACAACATCAACACCACCCATTGTAATGGAAAACATTGGGCTATTCAATACATATTCTCCCATGGATAACTTGATATTATGGCACTTTCTAGAGAAGTTTATGGTTCCTCCACTTAGAACCATCACTTGACACTCTGGTGCTGGATTTAGGAAGCAATTCAAGTCCTTGGCTATCTTACAATTAGTAAAATTATGGGTACTATTTGAATCAATCAACACTATTACCTTTTTCTTCTTGATATGTCCTTCTATCTTTACCATTTGAGGAGTGGTAATTCCAATGAATGCATTACAAGATATGGTCGGATTCATTTCTTCTTTCTCTGGGGGTGGTTCCGGGTGAGTATCATTCTCTTTTGATGTTTCTTTATACTTTTCTTCCTGATATTTCACTGTTTGAACCTTCTTCTTCTTGATATGTCCTTCTATCTTGAGAGTTTGGGGAGTGGTAATTTCTTCCAATGCTTTACAAGATATGGTCGGATTCATTTCTTGATGCTCTATGTGATATTTCACTTCTTGGACATTTTTCTTCTTGATATGTCCTTCTATGTTGATAGTTTGCGGAGTGGTAATTCAAGCCAGTGCATTACAAGATATGGTTGGATTCATTTCTTCTTTCACGATTTGATCTTTCACTTCTTCAACCGTTTTCTTCTTGAAATGTCCTTCTATCTTGAGAGTTTGAGGAGTGGTAATTCTTGGAAATGCTTTACAAGATATGGTCGGATTCATTTCTTCTTTCTCTGGGGTTCGGTCCTGGTGTATATCCTCTTCTTTTGATGTTTCTTGATCCTTTTCTTCCTCTTCTTCATACTCTATGTAAAGTAATTTCTTCTCAGCACACTTATGACCTTTAGTGCATTTTCTATCACAATTGTAACAAAGCCCTTGTTCTCTTTTTCTTCCAATTGTTGTGGGGTAAACCTTGTAGGTTGTGGAAGGCTAGAAGAACCAACACTTCCATCTTTATAGTTGTGAGGGGTAGACTTCCTTGTTTCCATAATTTTACTTTCAATTATGTAACAAAGCCCTTTTACTCTTTCCAATTGTTGTGGTGTTGCTCTAAAGAAGGTTTTTCTCTTTGTATCCTCATAATGTGCTATCATTTCCTCCGTGAAAATTGACCCTGTAGATCACCTGATAATGCAATATACTAAACAAAGATATTGTATCTACTTCTACAATCAAGCTTTGCGGAAGCTTAATCGATTTGAGCTAGATCAATCAGAACACATATAACAGGGAAGAAGAAATCATACACATGAAACAAAAAAGAATAACTTGGGGAAAGCCTCAGCCTAAAACCCCAATCTTTGTATTATCATACAAGCGGAAATATGTTCAGTATTACAAAAAGAATCAACTCTCAAGCTATCCTGCTCTCTCTGCAATCAAACAATACTTCTCATATACAGTCAATGGCTCTCACAACCTTCTCCTATGCCCTCCAAGCCTCCTATTTCCTTGCACAGTTTCTCCTGGGGTCTAGTGCTTCCACTTGTGTGAATTCCCACCTCACACTGCTCACTTGGCTTAGAAATAACTACACCAACCTGAAGTAGATAATTCCTTCTACATGGATGAGTTTCATATATAGGAAAAAATCCTCCAACTGATAGTACATTGTCCCTTCCTCTGATGTCAATTGGGTCTCTGACTGAACTGACATGCATGAGTTATTTATGATAGAATATTCAGTTATCTCAAGTGCAGCAGTTACATGCATGCATGCATTAACTAACTAAACTCACAATTAATTCAACAAATTGTTTGAAATAATATAACTAGACTTGACTTAGTTAACTAAGCCAACTAATTACAACTCAATATTACAACTCATCCTTATCTCTTTAACTAATGGATAAATTCCTCAATCAATGGAGAGACTGTTGCATGTTCCCACATAGACTTCATGTTTGATTTTCTCCAACTAATTAACTCAAGATGAATTAATTAATTATTTACAAACAACTGCTAAGATCAAATTCATATTTTACTTCTCAATTTTAGTTTAGGGACTAACTAAAATTGGAATCCATCCCGAAATGCTATTTATAGCAATGCTATTTTTAGCACTTCCATTTTTCATTCCTTTTCGCTATGTCCCACACTAGTATCTGAACTTCTTTTTATAGCAATGGTATTTTTAGCATTTCTTATTGCCATTTTCAACAGTTGCAGAGTGGAGTTGTTGTTTAATGCTGCATTGAAACCACAATTGTATTGGAGTGTGAAAGACTGAGGAGCTGGATGTAAGAGTGCCGTTGTGCTGCAAAGATGTTCGAGCAGTTGTGTGGTGTGGTAGACCAGACTAATGAACTTGGACAATTTTGTATCAAATTTGGTGAAGTGGATCCCTAGTTTGTTTCTGCTAGCCAGTGAGGTGAATCTGCATTGTGTACACATCTTTCAATAGTGTGGATAATTTTAATTTTTTTAAAATCCCTTTGCAAAGTTTGAGGGGAAATATAGTTTGAAGTCACATTGAATTTTGTTTAAAAAAAAATGGTTTATATGTTGTATTAAGGGAGTTAAAAGGGTTTTCTAAAGTACTTTTCATATATAAAAGGTTTATTAAGGAAGTTGGTAATTTATTTATTTTTTTTTTTTTTAAACATGCTTCCCAAAGTATTTGTAAGGGTACTTTGGAAGGATATTGGAAAGGAATTGAAGGTATTATAGTGTGAGAGTTTTATTTTGATTTTATCTGAAGAATTCAATTATTTGTGAGAGGTGGCATCCAATACTAATACTACTGAGCCAATTACTATTTTAAGTAATAAAAGTTATTATTATTGGTTTATTCGAATGAGAACATTGTTACATTCTCATGATATTTGGGGATTTGTTACTTATGGGTATCCCGAGCCTGCTAATGAGGCAACAAAGATGGTTCTTACAAATGTTGAACGAAAATTGTTGAGAGAAAAGAAAAAGAAGAACAGTAAAGCTCTTGGCCTTATTCAACCAATCTTAGATGACATGAAACTTTCAAAAGTATGAAATGAAGAATCTTCTAAGAAGGCGTGGGACATCCTTGAACCCTGTTATTAGGGTGGAGCAAAAGTAAAGAACGTAAAGTTACAAAATTTGAGAAGAGATTTCGAGAATCTGAAAATGAAATACAGTGAAAATATGGATGCTTTTATGACTCAACTCATGAGTTTTGTAAATCAATTGCGACAATATGGAGAAGACTTCTCAAATAAGAAGGTGATCGAGAAAGTACTTCGAAGTTTGCCAAAGAAATTTGAAGTGATTTTTGTATCCATAGAAGAGTTCAAGGACACAAGTAAAATGAAAATTGAATAGTTGATTGATTCATTGATTGCACATGAATCAGGATGTCAAGATATGATGATAGCACGTTGGAGAATGCCTTTAAATCTCAGCTTCAATTTCATAGAGAAAGAGGCAGAGGAAGATTGAGTAATAGAGGATGAGACAACAGAGTAGCTAATCAAAAACGTCCGCGAGATAATCATGATCATGATGAGAAACCTCAGCAATGTCCTCCTAATTTAAGGGGAGTTACAATAGAACTTGGCATCAAGGAAATCAAAGGTATTATATGTCTAAAGTTCAATGTTATTATTGTAAAACATATGGCCATTTTGCTACTAAGTGTTTGAAGAGGTAGGCATATGTTGGTAAGCAATCTGCACACTTCTCAGAAGAATTTGAAGACAGTTAGAAGCCAGTGTTTATGACTTGTAACATGACTCAATAATGTTTGAATGATATTTGGGTTTTAGATAATGGCTGCAACAATCACATGATTGGAAACAAATATTTATTTTGCAATCTAGACACGAGTATTCATTCTGAAGTCAAGTTGGGTAATGATATTAAGGTATGTGTAAAAGGCAAAGAAATGATTGTTGTTTATATTAGAGATGGTGATAGAATGGTGGGCTGGTTACAGGTGTTAATGATAACCACTCAAAACTAGATACTATTTCTTCAAGTTTGGGTGGAACTTCTTCTTGGGTTTTCTTTGGAGTATCAGTCATCAACCTCCAAATTTAGCTATTCTGCTAAAATAGCATAACTATTTAATCTACCCAATATATGGAAAAACTTTAATTTTTCCACAGAACCAAAAGGAATTAAAAACCCAATTCATAACCTTATCGCATTTGCCATTCCACAAACCTTTCACGCATCAAATCTCCACCGTCAATCTCATTCCTCAATCCAACGGTTATCTCGTCACCCGCTCAAAAACTACCTTGGCCAATCCCCACCATCAATCAATCTAGCTTGATCCAACGTTATCACGTAATCTATTCTTGCACTATGCATAACAAGTTGAGAATGTGTGAGAAAAGTGGTTTTCCCATTATTTCCGAGAAAACTAGTGTCTTTTCGATCGACTAGCCCTCTAGGATTGGAAGTTATCCTAGAAACAAACAATCAAAGCAACTTGGGATTTCTTCTATGTATGATAGATAAGAGAGAGGCAAAGGAACCAACTTGGATCTTCCACTTAACTCCTTGCTTGATCTCTCTCCCCCTTGACAGAGCTTGCAACTCCTCTCCTCCTTATCCCGCTTAGAGAATACATGTAGAAACACAATAACAAAACACTGTCAAAGCATCTTGATTTACTATATCATAAGCATTGAAAAATAAGAAATACAATGAACATACAATGGAATTCACAAATAATAACATTCACAATTGCACAGTTGTATGGAAGAAAACTCAAAGAACTTTATTAACATAGAAGGGAGAATTACAACCCAGTTGTTTGATCCAACATCATCCTCCCAGCATCAAAGCCCTCTTTACCTCATGAAAAGAAAGATCACACCAACAATACAATGCTCTTTCTCAACCACAAACTATCAACACTTCCTTGCAAATTACCAAATTCCAGCCTCCCAGATCTCTAAGATGAGGGATCCATTTATTGATGTGTGCAAGGGTGTGACTCATCTCTGGGGTTTTGATTAGTGTCATTCCACTTGTTGTTTTTGGTTCCACTTGGATATTTCTCGGATCTCTTATTCATCCTTGGGTGAATTCAGAGAGGCAAGTGCCATAGGGGAACTTTCTAGAAGATTCCATAAGCATCCACTTAGCAAACTATCTCAGACATTTTTCCATCCTCACTTATTGCACCCTACAGAAGGCCTCATCTATATGCATCACACCTGGCTAGTGTAGGAGTAAGTATGCATCACACCTTGACAGTGGAGCAGTTAGTATGGTCCTGTTTTGGCTAGTTTTGGATGGTTTTTCAGGTGGAACTTTTGGGGAATGATGTAATCAGTTGACCATGATCCTTTAGGGTATGAAACAACACTTTTAGTGGTTAAATAGCCCTTAGTTTATCTACATATAAGATTGGGGTTGCAGTGCCCAAATATGTCTATAACAGTTTCCCCCTAAAGCATGAAGTTATAAATCTTTTATTTCCGATGAAATGCTTTATCATGAGGAACCAAGGTTTTCCAAACTGGAAGGTGACGTGTATAAGATAAAATACAATACATCATCATAATATAATTTTCATGATCTAGTTGAGGCGGGCATTCCCATGCTCAACTTTATAAATTCGTTTCATGTACATAGAAAACATAGTCGTCTGCATATGCAGACTAATGATTCTTCAAATCCAGATTCATCATCTCTAGCTTGGATGACCATCTGTGCATCTTCTGTGTACATTTGATGTCTTTATATCCATGAATATATCGCAGCCCAGATTGATGAAACTAGATCCGGGGTCTTCAATCTCATTCAATCTTCCCTCGAAGTACAAGTCGATCCATGTGAAGAGATGTTTTGAAGTCGAACATGGAAAGACATCACCTAATCACCAACCAATAATGTGAGCTATTAACAGATGCAAGAGGAATCACTGATAATGATAATGACCCTCAAGGTACTACAGTACAATTTGCATGGTGTGAATATATGATCCGATGTTAAACACCACACAAAATAGTTTGGTCGAAGGCCATTAATGTCAACCTGTCACCGGAAGTGAGAAAATTGCCACTGAGGCATGCAAGTTTCAAAGTACTAAAATGGTTGTTTCTAAGTCCACTTCTTGGATAATGAGTTGATGTCAATAAGAAGTGACCCATCATAGGAGGGCCTTAATGTATCCCACATCTATGAAACGAAATGAAGCAAATGATTTTCTAGAGGTGAAAATGATCTAACAACACAAGGTTCAGGAATGGTGGTCATGAAAAATAGACGGTGAATGTATTGCAGTGGATGAGGCATTAATTGGATGGTGGTTTCTCAACTGAGTCACTTCTCTTGAACATATCGGCGACACTGAGATGGATTGGTAGCATTAACCCCAACAAATGGATGGTGTGGAATACCAATGGTGAAATGACCGATAAACGGAAGAACCCAACGCCACTCAATCAAGGTGATGGAGTGAAAGTGTCATGTTCAAGAGCAACCTACTACCATAAAATTATTCAATTTTTCTTCCTTTTTTCCCTAGTCATTTCCAACCAGTACCTCTTTATTTTTGTCATGCTTGAGGAGGATAACATATGCTTGTTCTATAATTTTCCTTTCGGGCAAACCTGTCACTATATTTTAGTGAGTCTAGCAATAGGGAAACTCATTCTTATATAGGTGGACAAGTTTGTTTCTATTGTTTTAATGAGTTTAGCGACAAAAACAACTCAGTCCTTTCCATGTTTAGAGAGTTTGAAAAGGGACGAAAATGAAACTCTAGTAGTTTGTTTTCATAGCATAATCCCTTAAGTCTGATAAAGGATAAAATAATACATAAGGGATGATTTTTCGATCACTTTAGCGAGCCAAAAAGTCAAGTGCTTGAACTTTTTCATGAGATAATCCCTCGGGTCCGAAAAACATTAAAATACACAAGAGGGATGGCACTTACAATCACTTTTAGCAAGCTGGAAAGGCCAATAGCTCAACAATATTTTCATATTTAACGAGTCTGAAAAGAGTTTAAAGGAGACTCATTTTTGAGGAACGAGTGGCATTTAGGGTAGCGACTGGTTTCGGGTAAGCTTGGAACTTCTCAAAACATGGTGATGTGAAGAGGTTGGTTAATAAGACCACTCATCACAACTATTCCTCAATAGGGTAAACAATCAAGTGGAAGTGTATGATTGACCAAATGGATGGAGGTGAGGGCAGGAACACAACCAAGGCTCAAAAGGATGATAACATGGCAATCACAAAGGTTATTTACTGAAGGTGGGTTCATTTTTTAATGAGCTTGAACCGTGGGGAACTATGCTCAGTGGTACGTTTATTTTTTTAACGAGCTTGAACCATGCAACAACATATGCTCAGTCTGTGGTCAAAATGTTTAATTAACTGTTTAGCACATCATATTCTTTTGTCAGTCGTTCAACCTGCTCAATCACTCCATCAAATTGATTAGAAATACATATAAACCTATGAACAATGAATTAAAAATAGCATTTTACTTGAAGTACATGAATAGTAATCATAAAAAGTAGTTTTACCTTTCATTTTCATCATTCTATTTTAAATTTGGGATTTTGGAGCTCTGGAGTGGTTTTCCCTGTTAAATTACACCAGTTGATTTCGGGAGATCTAGTGGACTATTCTCTACACCATTGGGACCAGGTAGGAGCTAACCCTGAGCTCTTCATTTTCATTCCATCCTTCTTTGATTCTCAGCAAGTTTTTTCACATTTCTGGGCCCTTGGGGTTTGAATATCTCATTCCCCAATCATCACACCTTGCTAGTATCGAAATGTGTGATTCATACTGAGTTTCCAACTACCCAGTCAGTATGCATCCCACCTTGCTCAAAGGCAGGGTGCAATGGGCGTAGAAGGGCATCTTTTCACAGTGATTTTTCATCAAAATTTTGCCTGTTTTTCTCAAATTTGGATCCTAACTCATATTTTGTTTTCATTTTAGATTTTTATTGGATCAAGATGGTTGTCACATGGTGTGAATGCAAACATGAAGAAGAGGACATGATTTCTTTACATGACCCGGACATAGTTGCTACATTAAGAAACTGTGGCTTGTTGAAGTTCTTCCGCATATTTAGCATGAGGCAAAAAATTAGTTTGTTGCAATATTTTCTCGATGCTTGGGATCTGATTGACCAAGTATTCCAGATTAGAGGTAAATCCATTCCATTGACAATCGAGGACATTTACTTTCTGACGGGGTTGTCGAGGCATGGTGCCCCTCTTTCACTTTCAGGATTCACTCATGGGGGTGAATCTGTGAAAGATTACATTTGTTAGTTCTGCAAAGATGGATCTCAGCCTAGCAGAGATGGCAAGATCAATATCTAGGATGTCACTGATCGGCCCCTGACGACCATTTTATTTACCTTTGCTAGATTGGCTAGTAGCACGGCTTTCCATTTTGCAAATAGATCTTACATTTAGTATGCCTTGGAAAGCTTGGAACCAAAGGTGTTCAATTGGTGTGAGGAGGTACTTATTGTCATAAAAGAACAACTCTCCAAAGTAAATAATGGAAAAACCAAGAATTTTGGCTATGGTTCCATATTGACTGCTTTTTCCTTATAGAGGATTCCACTAATGTAGCCTCAGTACATTTCACTAGGATTGCCAGCACCAAGGGAACCACAAATGCAGAGATGGGATGATCTTATGGCCATACATGCTGGTCATTCACATATTTCCTTCTCTGATGCCTTTCTCGAGTGGTTCAGCCATTAGGAGATGGTCTTTGCAGAGTATCCATATGTTGGGATGGATTTCTGAGGCAACCCAGTTTTGGTGCTACCAGTTGGCGAGCAGTGGAGTGCTATAGGTAAAATGATTCGACTACATCTTTGTTTATCATTTTTATAATGTTTTTGTGTTTTTAAATGTTACCAATACTAATCAAACTTATATGCGTGTGCAGATATTGGACCAGTGTGAATAGTGGCATGCCCACAGGTGGCAGATGATGCTACAGCAGGAGAGGCTATAGGGAGGATCGTCCTGCAAAATCTGGACATATCAGAGGCCCTGGTAGTGCTGCAGGATCAGATCGAGGGCCTCACTCTCAGTATTTATGATGTTAGGACCGATGAGTTACCTTTGACGTTACAGCGCCGTACTACTGGCATGCCAAGTCGATGGACTAAGCTGCTGCGCATGATCGCACAGGCGGTGACATGTTATCACCAGCATCATTAGTCTAGCATGCTTCCCTGCATTCATTTTTTGAGTTTATTGATCATATGACCAATTTTATATTGGACACAAAACATTTTGTAAAAACTATAAACAGTTATATATTTTTTATTTTCGGAGTTTTATTTTGGTTAAGTTATGCAATCTTGATGCAAATGTTAATGTACAATGCTTTCTTTACAAATGATACAAATGTCTATCTAACACATAGTTTGCTAATGAATAAGTCAAAGTGTTTAAGTTCCTAGAAATGTGTTGATATTAAATGGAATCAAACTATCTTTCCAAAATTCCGACTCTTAGGAACATGTGATACATGGCTGGGATCCAAATGGAATAAACACCAATAACTTGTAGAATGACGAGCTATGAATCTAGCCTGACAACGAGTCAGCGTATGACATGTGAAATGGCATTAGAGAGAAGTTCAATCAACATGCTATACTCAGTGATGTTGTTCATTGATAAACCAATACATATCCCCCTGAAACTCACTAACTCAATGCTTTGAGCGAAAATGGCCCAAGCTGTAGAGGACAGGTTTCTTGTACTATGACTCACTCCATCGGCATACCCAACAAATGATTCCAAAAATTCTGACATCTGCAACAAAAACAAAGTGGATTACCTAACCAACATGACAACTCTAAAAGAAAAAATAGCATGAATAGCTTTATTTAGATGAAAAGTAGCAAGAAGATTACAACCATGTGCTCTGACCCAACATCATCCTCTAGCTAAGAAGCCCTTCTTCACCTCAAGCAAAGCAAAATCACCCAACACTGTGAATGAACACCAGAATACCAATAGCACTTCTCTATAAGTTACAACTTTCCAGCCTCTGGATCTCTGTGATGAGGGATGCATATATAGATGATTACAGAGAGGTGAGTCATCTTTTGGGATCTTGATTAGTGTCCTCTCTCTAATAGTTCTTGCTTCCACTTGGAGAATTATGATCTCTTACTCATCCCTGGTCGAAAATGGAGTGGAAAGTGTTAGAGGGGAAGCTTCTAGAAGATTCCATGATCTTCCACCTCGCATTTTTGTCCCTGCCATTTGTCCATTCCCGACCATCGCTCCCTACAGAGGAGCAAAATAGTATGCGTCGCACCCTGTACATTGGGAAGGTGATATGCATTGCACCCTCTGCATTGAGCTTTCAGTATGGTCTAGTTTTGACCATTTATGAGCAGTTTTCAGTGGAGAACTTCTAGGAGATGATGTAATTAGTTGACCTTGTTCCTTCAGGTAGTGGAGCAACACTTTTAGGGACTTAAGAGCCCTCAGTTTATGGACATTTTTGATTGGGGTTGAAGAGCCCAAAAATGTCTATAACACACAAGCACCTAAATGACAATCATTCAAAACTTTTTTAGCCTCCTCATGCATGAGGCACCTTCGTAGAACTGTATCGATACCACAACGGTAAAGCAAATCACCAATGATCAGGTAATCTTTGGCTTGGTATCGAGTATGTCGTTGTTTAGAGTGAGAGGTGTTAGGCTTAAAAGTTTTGGTTTCGAGATCGACCAGTATATCCCCATACCACGGATTGCTTATCGATATCAGAAACAGAGCCTCATCCACGATTGATGGTTTAGATGTTAAATCATTGGACGACGATGGAAGGTCACAAAGTAACTCCACGAAGATGAGAGATTTCTTTGATTTGGATTTGGTGAATTTCAGATCAAACTCCTGCAAAATGGCTATCCATTTATAATATTTCCCCCCTAGTAATTGACACGACAGAATGTAGGTTGTAGGGTTGCAATCTGACACAACAGTACTCTTACGAAAGAGAACATAGTGTCAAAATCTCTATACCACTTGAACAGCTACTAAAGCCAACTTTTCAACATAAGAGTACTTGCTTTCCATATCATTAAGGTTGCGACTTAAATAATATATAGGATGTTCTATTCCATTATTTTCTTGCAATAAACCATGGCAATGGTTATATTTGCAGTGGCGAAATACAGGTCAAAGTCATTTTGATAGTTAGGAGCATACATTAATGATGCTTTTATGAGGGAACATTTTAAAGCATCAAAGGAAGCTTGCGCAACTTGATCCTAGTAGAAGGATACTCCTTTTTCCAACAGACACGTATAACCTTTAGCAAGTTGAGCATAATGTGGAATGAACCTCCTCAAAAAGTTAGCTTTTCCTTGGAGTTTCTGAATCTGAAGCAAATTTGAAGGTGGAGGCATGTCAAGGATTGCCTGAACCTTAAATGGGTTGAGTCAAATTCCATCCTTAGAAACTATGAAACCAAGTAATCGACCAGAACCAACACAAAACGTACACTTGCGTGGATAGAGTCGTATATTGTAGTGTCGACAACATAGAAATATGGCTCTCAAATGATGCAGATGATTAGTCTACTCTCCCGAATGAGCCGGTAGATTGTCAATATATGGTTGAGTGATGTGTTTGATGTCATGGAAGGTGTAGTTCATTTCCCTCTGAAAATTTTCCCCTGCGTTCTTCAAATCGAAAGGTAATTTATGATATGCAAATGTGCCCCATAGACAGATAAATGCAGTCTTTGACTGGTCTTGTGGGTAGATATTGATTTGATTGTATCCAGAAAATCCATCCATAAATGAAAATATTTCACATCCGGCACATTCATCAATTATCTGGTTGATGAAGGGTGTAGGATAGTTGTCCTTTGGACATGCTTGATTTACATCCCTATAATCAATGCACACTCTAATTGTTCCTTTCTTTTTCATCACAATGATATTCGATACCCAATCAATGAGAGGAATAGGGTAAATGAAACTAGCATGCAAAATTTTTTCAAATTTTTCCTTAATGGCAGTGGCTTTCTTCGGGTGAACAAGTCGAAGCTGTTGTCTTACTGGTTTGACATCTGGATACATTTTGATTTCATGTTCAACAATTCTTGAGTCAATGCCTGGCATGTCTTCATATGACTATGCAAAGACATTTCTGAATTCACAAAAGGGAGTGCAGTAAATCTCCAATTTTGATGGAGAACAATATTTGCCAACATGAATATTCTCTATGACATTAGGTTTGGTCGAGATTTCAATGGCGATAGTTTCTTCAATATTGGACAAATTTTTCTCAGAATCCACTGTCTTAAAGTATTTGATAGAAAATCAAAAACTAAAGGATGATTAAGGTCGCTTGAATAATCTTCAATGTTATCTTCAAGGTGGGAATGATGGTGGTAATCTTCCCACGGGGTCTCTCCTATCATCATCGACTGAATGATTCCTTCGTCTGTAGAATATATATGATACCAAGGATCAGAAGAGGTACCATACTCTAGAGACCTATCTATCCAAACACTTGTTGAGTGCTGATTCGGGTTTGTTCCCTAGGCCCAGAAAATTGATTGCTACAAAGATTCTATGGGGCTTGGGGGCAACACCTCACGGCGATCCACACTACCAAAATGGTCAGAGTTCTTCTTAATCTTATATGATGTAGAAGAGATCATATGACAAGTTTCCACTGTGGCCACATCCACAAGACTAGTTGGAGGTGGGAGGGAAAAAGTACCCATTAAGGATAGGTCTTTCAGGAGACCTATTCTAACATTTTGAAGATATTGAGGACTTCCATGGATCATTGGAATGCTTCCAGTAGCTTGTGAACTGTTAGGAAAGAAAGTTAGTTGATCAATGATTGTAATTCCACCTTGGAAGGGAAATGCAATCTTTCTAAAATATGTAGACACAACGGCGGCCATAGCATAAATCCAGGGCCTTCCCAGTAAGATATTGTAGTCAATGTTTCCATCAATGACCTCGACTTCAATCTCTATTGTCTTTCCCCCCAATTCAACTTGCAAGTTACGTAAAATCCCATATGGTGTATGTTTTTCCATCGAATGCCTTTAATGTTGTTGATGATCGCGACAAGGGTGGTGAAGTAAAGTTTTCCAGTAACTCATTGACATAATATAGGTGGATGCCCCCTCATTAATGATCATTCAATGAACAGTTTTATTGAGGGATTTTACCTATATAAGGAAAGCGAGTTGGGCCGATAACTGAGGTGTGTACCCTTTATGGTTAAAGGCCACAAGATTGGTACCTTCTGGATCAATCCCACCTATTGCTGATAACAAAGCCTAGTTTTGGGAGGGGAAATTCTACGGTACTTCAAGTGTCGACAAAGAAGATGGTGATTGAGCCAGGTCCTCCACTATATTATAATTCTATGCAACCTGAGCACGAGGATTAAATGTCGATTTATGTATGACTCCCTTTGGCGGCTTTATAGTTAATTCAGGAATAACGGGTGTAACAACTTCTGGCGAAGTCTTCGTCAAACTACTAGGTTGATTTGTAGCCTTGTTGTTTGACAATGGTGTATTCCCATAATCTTTTTTCCTTGTTGATATCAAAGCATATTTTTTCTGTTTTGAGACAAATAACATAAGAACTTGGGATGTGGAAGCATGGTTGATAGCAGCGATATTAGTTTCTGGGTTTGGAAATAGATCAGTCAACACCGCAGAGGTACTTGAAGTCTTTAACAATTTTGTAACCTCACCTTGATGTAGACAATCTCTCATCCAATGGTCCTTGTTACATATGTAACATGGATCATGAGATTTATTTCACCCAATGGTGTTCTCAGATGGTTTTTTAGGAGTTGAATTCTCCTATTTCTTCTTATTATTTTTTCCTTTCTTCTTGCCCCTTGGTTGCTTTGGATTCTTTCCCTTGTCAGATGACATGGCATTAATCTCCAAGGCAAGAGGTTTGTCATTTGCTTTTTGACTAGAAACTGCAAGGGCTTTACCCTATGGAGCCTTTGTACTTTACATGCTTGAGGTACCAATCACACCATCACTGGCATGAGAGTCCTTGTTTGATTTAGGAGGGGGAGGAACGGAAAATTCTGGTCTGGAAGTGTCAAGGATTTTGTCGTAGAGTGTGCCAGACTAAGTATATATCAAGTCTAGATATTGGGCATGAGCAATGACTTGCTCTTCAGTGACAACTCCTCCTTTCGTCACATCTTTAGTAATTGAAGGCAATAAGGACTTAATAAACCACTCAGCCAAAGCTGATGAGGAACATACATCTTTACCATTCGATGATGGCATTGCTACTCATGAATATGATTAGATATGTGAGTAGTCGTGGTCTGTTTAAAGTCGGTAAGGGGTTCTGTTCCTATGTTGTACCTTATGGGTAACTAAAAGTAGTTTAGAAAAGTAGTGGCAAGCGTGCTAAAGTTATCAAACGAAGCTCTAGGCAATTCAATATACCATTTCACTACCGGACTAGTGAGCGTTCTATGAAAAAGGCAAAGTCTAATCGAATCATCATTTAGGGTGTTAAATGAGCACCACAAATGAAAAGTCATTACATGATTTGATGGATCTTCACTTGGATTTCCATTGAATTTATGAATATCAGAGGGAAGTTTATGAGGAATCATTGGCCACCGTGGGGCATATGCAATTGGATCATTCGTAAGCCGGTTCAAATCTGGTAGTTCTAGAGTTGGTACAAAAGGCAACTGCTGATTCAAGTTAGGTGAAGCATACCCAGGATAAACTGGAATCGCCTCAACAGTAGGTATTTGCATACCAGCATAATGTATCTGATGCTGGTAACTTTAATAAGGTTGTTGGACATAACTAGTATAGTGTGGTTGTTGATAACCATTTTGAAAATGCAGTTGTCCATTACCCACAAAGCCTTGTTGCTCAGGTCCTCAGTAGGTTTGCTGGAATTGCGGTTGTTGGTATTGTACTAGCCATGGTTGTTGGACCATTTACTATTGTCCAATATTGGAAGATTGACCAAGATGTGGAGTGATAATACCTGTTTGAGCCTGAGTCATTCCAAGTAAGGAAGCACTAACCTGAGGCAATGATTGAGTTATAGAGACAAGAGGCTATTGTATTGCAACTTGAGAGACATGAGGTTGACACACAACAGGTAGTGCTTATACTTGTGACACAGTCATAATAGTAGGGATAGTGGGAATATTTGACACATGTTGGGTCGGTTGCGTTGAATATACAACCCTTGGTTGTTGAGGCAATATTGGTACCCAACCGTTGGATGTAATTCTAGCTTGACCTGAATTTTGTTGTAAACTCTCATATGGTTGTTCTCCAGGAGGGAACAATGAAAAAGCATACTGCCTTCCATATGGTGGCAGTCTAGTGTTCAAAGGATATATCGGTCTTTGAAGACTGGTTTGCCTAAATTGATACTAGCTTGCAAGATCAACTTGCTGAGTTTCAACATAAGAAATACCAGATGGATTCTGGATGAATAAATAGGAACAGACCATGTCATCGAAACAGCCCCTGAGTGGACTCCAGCTAGTGACTGATAACTAGCTGGGACAAATGGTATACCAACAAACATTGTAGGAATGGCAGCAAGAAGCTCTACTATAGTTGTATTAGATGACACAGTCCTAGATGTTGATGGTTGCTCAAACATGTTGAATCTATCCAAAATATTTGCAATGAAGGATGGTTAAATGAACCAACTTCAGGAGTAGAAGGATACAGATGAATGCTAGTCCCAAAATGTAACGAGGTACTGGATGGAGGATCCTCTACTATCTTCTCTATAGTGATCAGTCTAGGTGGAAGAGGTAAATTTTCTGATTCGTAAAATATTTTTGAAGCTGAAGAAGGTATAGCTTCTGCAGTGACAGATGTTGGATGGGTGACATCTTCTGAATTTTGGAATTCAACTTCCAAATGTTCAGGTAAGTGAACTTCAGTCTCTGGATCAACTCTAGACGGAGTTGTTTCAGGTATAGAAGTGTCTACCATTACACTAGCATCAGTTTTAGTGTCCTCCTGTAACTGTGGAACTTTTTCTCTAGAGGTAGATGTACTAGAAATGATTGGAGTAACTGTAGTCTTTGATGATGTTGAAATTAAAGTTTCAAATAAACCAGATGAATTGGAATCAGTTAAACGAGACCATTTTGCACAAAATGGTTTCGTTTCCGGAGTCAAAGACGGTTGACTTGCTAGTCTCCACAAATGATGGGGTTTTGATTGACTTTATTCCATGATTTCGGATTACTTGTTCAACTCAAAATTAAGGGGGAAAATATGTTATTCCGAATTTAATAAATTTTAATGACTCTTTGACACAACTTTTCTTTTCAATTTTTAAGAGTTGAGAAAAAGCTAAAGATGACTCTAGTCCCCTTCGATTTTTAATGAGCCTAAAGGGACAAGTGCTCAGATGGACCTTTTCTTTTAAGAAGTCAAAAAGGAACGAAAGTAACTACTCTCGAAATCTAGACGGAGGGATTACCAAACCAATCGCAAAACTACAATATACACCTTGGTGATAAATTAAAGAGAAATTACCAAGGACTTATGTATGGTAGTCAATCTTCCTGAATGTTATGTTCAGTGCATTGTGATCGATAGGGTAGTAGACACGGCTTCCTATGGATAAAGGATGTAATCATATTGTGGTTTCCCAATATATACTCGACAATATGGGGAGCACATGTCCATGCTAGCAGTTGTCGTATCAAAGAGCATGAATCACCCAACCTTTGATGAAAATGATAGTTACTAGATTTTACGACGCCGGAACACATCTCTAGCCTAGACCTCTAAATGTGTTGTGTTACGTTCTAAAGCGTTGTTAGGTTCACTTAGATTTATTTTAGAGTTGATCTTGTTTAAAATTTTTCCTTTCAATGGTTCACCACGTGATGTTGATTTGAAATTCCTAAAAATGCAATCTACAATGATAAACAATTATTGTTTATTTCGATCAATGAAAATCCTAGCTACTAGGGAAATAAAATTATGATTCTTTCAAACAAAGAGAAAAGATAACACTCTAAATGCACTTTCCTAAATCATTTTTCGCACACAAGCTAAATTAAAATGCAAATGCATGTATTTGTTTTTTATTCCCTTAATGTGAGAAATGCCAAAAAGGAGAAACAAATGTATAGCAAAGATCTAAAATATTTCATTCAAAGCGACATTTCGACAATTTATTTTTCAAAATAGAAAGGAATACTAAATGACACTTTTCAATTTCGAATAGAAAATGCTTTCGAAACTTAAAATAACAACAAATCAA
Organism: Pinus taeda; assembly: GCA_000404065.3. Classification (NCBI taxonomy): domain Eukaryota; kingdom Viridiplantae; phylum Streptophyta; class Pinopsida; order Pinales; family Pinaceae; genus Pinus; species Pinus taeda. Next base: position 143,724 of record APFE030551374.1, read on the forward strand.
ATCAAATACATGAAAAAAAGTTCAATTGACTATTCAGAGAAGGAAGACTCGATGACACTTCTCCTTTTGACACAGAACGATAGTTATGACACTCTTTGTACGAAAATGATAGATCGATTTAAGCAACCTTTCGACAAAGAATTGTAAATGATGGAAAAATACATAAAAACATTTACTAATCCTAATCAATGGAGGCTGATCTATGTAATCCAAGCAGGCTTCAGTAATGAGGCACTATTCATAAGTAGCTAATCAATTAAACAGAGTTGAAAACAAGGACAAAACCCAAATTTCAAGAAGGGAAATAGGCTCAGTCAGTCATTGCACCTAGGCTTCACAGAAACAGGTATGAATCGCACTTTTCAGGCTCAGGAGGTGTGATGCATACTAGTTGACTATGACAGATAGTGCGATGGGCCAAGGAGTGCAATTGAGTTGGATTTTGGCTCAAATTTGCAACTGATTTCAGTGATTTAAGCTGAGCTATGATGGTCAGTAAAGAGAAAAGTACAAAGGAATGATCTTGGGAAGTTACTAAGCTACCAAAAAATCATTTAGAATGATTGTAAATCCAATGTTCAATTCATAAACTAAATTGGAGATTAACTGAAGCAATATTCATCTACTATGCAGTTGTAGAGAAAGAGCAGTTCGAAGGCTATCTGGCTAACTTCAGGTTCCATCTGTAGTTTTAATGCAAACAAAAATAACAAACAAACATCTATTCGGTCCCTAGTGGAGTCTCCATTTTGTTTCCAGGAAAACTAGTGTCTTTCTGATCAACCAGCCCTCTATGATTAGCAACTATCCTAGAAACAAACAATCAAAGAAATTTGGGATTCCTTCCATGTATGATAGATAGGAGAGAGGAAAAGGAACCAACCTAGATCTTCTGCTTAACTCCTTGCTTGATCTCTCTCCCCCATGACAGAGCTTGCAACTCCTCTCCTACTTATCTCGCTTAGATAATACTTGTAGAAACATAGTAACAAAACACCATCAAAGAATCTTGATCTATTATATCATAAGCATTGCGGAATCAGAAGTACTATGAACATACAATAGTATTTACAAATAATAACATTCACAATTGCACAGTTGTATGGAAGAAAACTCAAATAACTTTATTAAAATAGAAGGGAGAATTACAACCGAGCTGTCTGATCCAGCATTATCCTCCCAGCATCAAAGCCCTCTTCGCCTCATCAAAAGAAAGATCACACCAACATTACAATGCTCTTTCTCAACCACAAACTATCAACACTTCCTTGCAAATTACAAAATTCCAGCCTCCCAGATCTCTCAGATGAGGGATCCATTTATAGATGTGTGCAAGGGTGTCAGTCATCTCTAGGGTTTTGATTAGTGTCATTCCACTTGTTTTTTTTGGTTCCACTTGGAGATTTCTCAGATCTCTTACTCATCTCTGGGCCATTCAAAGAGGCAAGTGTCAGAGAGGAAGTTTCTAGAAGATTCCATGAGCATTCACTTAACAAACTGTCTCAGACATTTGTCCATCCTCACTCATCGCACCCTACAAAAGGCCTCATCAGTATGCATCACACTTGGCTAGTGTAGGAGTCAGTATGCATCGCACCCTGATAGTGGAGTAGTTAGTATGGTCCTGTTTTGGCCAACTCTAGAAGGTTTTTCAGGTGGAACTTTTGGGGAATGATGTAATCAGTTGACCATGATCCTTTGGGGTATGAAACAACACTTTTAGTGGTTAAAGAGCCCTTAGTTTATCAACATGTAAGATTGGGGTTGCAGTGCCCAAATATGTCTATAACACTCGTGATACGTGTCAATCGTTAAGGGTAATCATGTGAATTTGCAAAATACGACTTACCGCTTTCAGACCGTGCGAGATACTGGTTACGCCTATGAAGACTACTCTTCTATTATGATTAACATCTGTGCTTGTTGGCACTCAATGACCATTAGATCTATTGGATATCTTTGATTGGATGATTCAGATCTTTTCCTAGGTTTCTAGCGAATTTATTAGGTTTCCTCACCAGACTTAGCACCTCCGCCAAGTTTAGTCTGTCTCTAAATTATTTAAATACATAGTGAGTGAAGATTTAGATGTGACAACACAAGATTATACAAAACTGAACAAAACTCAAAAATATTTTGAAGGAAATAAAACCTTTGGGATTTGACCATTCTTGTACAGTATTCACAGAGATCCACAGAAATTCCAAATTTTACATTCCAATTCTCCTCAGCCAAAATCCAGTCAAAATCCGTCAAAATCCCATTCTACTAATTCAAAACTTACATAAATACCTGCTCATACAACAATCAGATCCTAAATCAATGGATCAAATCTGCCTAATCCTAGATGATATCTAATCTGCATGATATTCTCCTCAAGAATATCAAATAAGCCTAAATACTTGAATTAATGACAAGATAATTCAAATCCTTGAATTCTAGCTCAAATCCTATCTAGAAAGATTTGTAAAGTGACAGCTAAAAGATCACTCTCCTTTGCTTGTAAACTTTTTTTGTATTTTTGGAATAAAATTTGAAGTATTTTGTCTTCAACCCTCATGCTCCTGCATCAGTCTCCTAAGGAAAAAATTCTTCATGGGATCCTGTCCATGAGCTCTTCTAAAAAACTACCCAACTTCTGTAGCATGGCATCTGTCATCTAGATAGCATCAGCAATTGGTTGATCCTTCCACTTGATCAAGTACTGAAAATACTCTTGTCCTCTTGTCTGTTTAAACAATATCTTATCTAAAATATTTTCTAGTTGCAATGCCTTCGCTATAGGTAACTATTTTACCCATTCAACCTCTTGTTCTTGCTTATCTTCTTTTGTATCTTCTGCATTTCTATTTTCATACCTGTACAAATCTGCAACATTGAAAATTAGAGATATTCCAATGTCAAGGGGTAATTCAATTTCATATGCATTTGCAAAAATATTCCTCAAGACTCTGCATGGCCCAATTTTCTTAAATTTTAACTTGTTATACTAGCTTTTTGGAAATCTTTCCTTCCTTAGGTGTGCTACAACAAGATCTCCAACCTCAAAATTGACTTCTCTCTTCTTCAAGTCTGCTCTTCTCTTGTACTTTATGTTGCTATCCTATAACTATTGTTTTACCTGTTCATGTATTGCTTGAATTTCTAAAGAAAAATGCTCTCCTTTAGCACTCCTCATTTCATCTTTTCCCAAGTCTCTTAATTTAGACACTCCTCTTGGGAACATTCCATAAACTATATGAAATGGACTATGCCCTGTACTCTTGTTAGGAGAATCATTATAAGCATATTCAGCCTGTGCCAAAATTTGATCCCATTGTTTTGGATGTTTACTTGCAAGACTTCTCAGAAGATTAACCAAGCTTTTGTTTACAACTTCAGTCTTTCCATCAGTCTCAGGATGATAAGTTGAACTGAAACTCAGTTTAGTACCAATTTTCTTCCACAAAGTCCTCTAGAAATGACCAACAAATCTGGTGTCTATATCTGAAACAATGCTCTTAGGTAACCCATGCAACCTTACAATCTCCTTAAAAAACAGATTAGCAACGTAAGTAGCATCACTAGTTTTATAACATGGAATAAAATGTGCCATTTTAGAAAATATGTCAACCACAACATAAATTGAATCATTTCCTCTTTGATTTTTTGGTAAACCCAAAACAAAATCCATACTTACCATATCCCAAGGTCTATCTGAAATAGGTAATGGAACATACAAACCTGTGTTTTGGCTCCTTCCCTTTGTATACTAACAAACTTTACAATTTTTTACATACTTCTCCACTTCAGATCTCATCTTCGGCCAGAAATAAAACCGATTAAGTTGTTCATAAGTCTTGTCTACTCCAAAATGTCCTCCAAGTCCACCACTATGTTTCTCCTTGATTAAATTTTCCATAGATCAAATCGGTATGCACAATTGATTTATTTTACACAACAATCCTTTTTTCAAGAAAAAATCCAGCCACTTACTTCTGTCTAAAAAAACATGATTTTTACAAGCTTCAAATGCTTCTTTAGAATCTAAATCTTTCTCATATAATTCTTTAAGTAAATAAAAACCCAACACTTGAATTTGACTTTCTTGAACTAGAATACTTTTTCTACTTAAGGCATTTGCTACCTTGTTTCATTGGCCATTTATATGTTCTAATACAAAATTAAAACTTTGAAGAGATTCCACCCATTTTGGATGTTTCTAACTAAGCTTTGGTAGTTGCATAATGTACTACAATGCATGATTGTCTGAATAAAGTATAAACTCCTTAGGCATCAAGTAATGTCTCCACTTTTTCAATGACTGCACAACTGCATAAAATTCCTTACCATAAGAAGAATATTTCTTCTTCAATTCATTTAGTTTTTCACTAAAATAAGCTACAGGTCTATCCTCCTGACTTAAAACAACGCCAATAGCTTCTCCACTAGCATCACATTTTACTTGAAAAGGTTGATTAAAATCAGGAAAAAATTAAAATAGGCTTTTCAATGATCTTTCTTTTCAATAACTGGAAGTTCTTTTCTACGTCAATAGTCCATTTAAATGGCAGTTTATACTTCTTTATAGTGTCAATAATAGAAACATTGATCTTACTAAAATTCCTTATGAATTTTCTATCAAAACTAGCAAGACCATGAAAACTTCTTAACTCAAAAACACTTTTCAATGAAGGCCACTCTATGATTGCCTTTATCTTCTCTCGATCCATCTTTAATCCATTAGCATAAACAACAAAGCCCAAATATACCAACTCTTCCTTCATGAATGAAAATTTCCTTAAATATAACAATAAATTTTCTTATTGTAGCTTCTATAAGACATAATTCAGATGTCTCATATGTTCCTCTTTAGATCTGTTGTAAACTAATATATCATCCATATATACTATTACAAATTTACCAATAAATTCTTTCAGCACTTCATTCATAAGCCTCATAAATGTACTAGGAGCATTTGATAACCCAAAAGGCACTACCATCCATTCATACAGTCCTTCATTCGTTTTAAAAGCAGTTTTCCATTCATCTCCTTCTCTAATCCTTATTTGATGGTACCAACTTTTTAAATCCATCTTTGCAAAATATCTTGCTCCACTTAAACAATCCATCAAATCTTCAATTCTAGGTAAAGGAAATCTGTACTTGATTTTTATGTTGTTGATTGCTCTTGAATCCATGCACATTCTCTAGCCTCCATCTTTGTTTGGACCAAACACTCTTGGCACTACACAAGGACTCAAATAATTCCTTTACGTAACAATTCATGAACCTGTTTTCTGATTTCTTCATTTTCTATGGGAGTCATCCTGTAAGCTACTTTATTTGGTAGATCTGTCCCTGGAATCAAATCTATATGATGACCGATTTTTCTAATGGGTCGTAACTCATTAGGCAAATCATCTACAATGATATCACAATAATTTTCCATCATCTCTTGAATTTTAATTGGAAAATAAAAAATTTTAGTTGAAGTAATTATTACCTTGAGTTTACAAATCAATACAAAATTTACCTCATTCTTTTCAATCTAATGAAAGTATTCTTTTCCACTCAACAATAGAGTCTTTGGATCAGATTTTCTTGATGCATCCTCTTCTTCCATAGGATTAACACCATCTTTACTAAATTTGTATGTTTTCTTTTTCCCATCTTCCATAGCTCCTTTGTCATATTGGCAAGGTCTTCCGAGCAATATGTGACACACATCCATAGGCATCACATCACATAGAATTTTGTCTTTCTATCAACCCAAAAACAACTCAACTTCACACTGTTCATTCACTAACAACTGATGTCCTTTTTGAAGCCATGACATCTTGTAAGGTGTTGGATGTTTATTTGTCTTTAATTTCAACTTTTCCACCACTCGTGTAGAAACCAAATTATCAGTGCTACCACTATCAATTAGCATTTGACAACATTTTCTTTGAACCTTGCACACAGTCCTAAACAAAGACTTTCTCTCTGCTGGTTCAACGACTTCCTTTGCTGGCTTTAACAAAACTTTGTTAACTACCAAAGGTTCCCCTTTCTCTAGTACATTTTCTTCTTCTGGCACCTTTGCTATTTTCTCTTCAGTCTAAGCGACAATTACATTTCTCTTATCTGTCCCTGTGTTTTATGGGCACTCATAGGCTCTGTGTCCCATATTGTTACATTTGTAACATTTGATTTCTCTTCCTCTGCCTCTACCTCCTCTTCCTCTGAAAAAACTCCTGCCACTTGCATCACCTTCTGTGGGTGTATGTTGATTCGAGTTGCTACTAGCTCCATCTCTAGGTGTTGTAAATCTCCCTCTACCACCTTGACTTCCTCTTCTTTAGAAAGTACCTCTACTTCTGGCAAATTGCTTCCTCATGAGTTTTCCTTCAGCCAATACCATCTGATAATCCTCTTCCAATGTTTTAGGAGACAACACACTTATCTCATCTTAGATCTCAATTATGAGACCATTTATATATCTTGCAACCTTCTCGTATGTATCTTGAATTTGTCCAGCTCTTATGCTCACTTGTAAAATTCCTCTATGTATTCTTTCACTGTCAAAGGCCTCTTTCTAAGATTTCGCATCTGTCTAAATAATGACTGCTGATAATCACTAGGCAAAAACTTACCTCTCAACTTTGCCACCATCATGTTCCACTTTTTAATTGGCTCTTACCAAGTCTTTTTCTTTTTGCCTGCACTCCATCCCACCAAAGTGTTGCATGTCCTTTCAAATTTGTGACAACAAATTTCACTTTCTTTCCTTCTTCCATTTCTTCATAATCAAAGAATTATCCATGTCATTAATCCAGTCTATCAACTCCGCAGGGTTTAAACCTCCTTTATAAACTGAGCCCTCAAGTTAGGGTTTAGATGTAGATCCTAACACTCATTTAAAGAATCTCATTTCAAGAGTAACTTCTACAGGTTCCTCTTCTTCTGCAGCTTCAAATTCAAGCTCACTGACATCTCCAGCCCCTGAATCTCCTTGATTTTCCACTTCCAGTGCTTCTAATCTAGTTTACATCTATTGCATAACTTCCAACGCTTCAACATTTTCAACTAGTCTTCCTCTTCTTTGACCACCACCACGTCTTCCTCCAACTCTGAAAGCCATGTTGGATTTCTTTTTTTGATCTTTGAGATCCTCCTCAGTGTGAGTAGGTTGCTTTGATACCAGTAATGGTGAGCTAGTTGTAGGTGTTAATGATAATCCTTCAAAACTAGAAATGATTTCTTCAAGTTCAGGTGGAACTTCTTCTCAGGTTTTCTTTGGAGTATCAGTCATCAACCTCCAAATTTAGCTATTTTTCTAAAATAGCAGAGCTGTTTAATTTACCTAGTATACAACAAAACTTTAATTTTTCCACGCAACCAAAATGAATCAAAACCCCAATTCATAACCTTATCGCATCTGCCACCACTAACCTTTAGCACATATAATCTCCGCTGTTGATCTCATTCCTCAATCAGATGGTCATCATGTCACCCACTCGCCAACTAGCTTGGACGATCCCCACCATTGATCAATCTTGCTTGATCCAATAGTTATCGCGCAATCTCACATGGATTCTTGCACAATGCATAGCAACTGGAGGGCACACAAGAAAAGTGGTTTTCCTGTGCTATGTGTCAACCGTTAAGGGTAATCGCGTGAATTTACAAAATACCACTTACCGCTTTGAGACCGCACGAAATACTGCTTACACCTACGAAGAGCCCTCTTCTATTCTTATTAACGTTTACGCTTGTTGGCATGCGATGACCATTAGATCTATTAGATATGTCCGATCAGACGATTTAGATCTTTTTCTGGGTTTCTCGCCAATTTATCAAGTTTCCTCACCAGAATTAACACCTCTGCCAAGTTTAGTTTGTCTCTAAATTATTTAAATACACAGTGAGTGAAGATTTATATGTGACAACACAAGATTATACAAAACTAAACAAAACTCAGAAATATTTCGAAGGAAATAAAACCTCTAGGATTTGACCATTCGTGCACAATATTCAAGGAGATACAGAGAAATTCCAAATTTTACATTCCAATCCCCCTTAGCCAAAATCCAGCCAAAATCCATCAAAATCCCATTCTACTAATTCAAAACTTACATAAATACCTTCTTATACAACAATTAGATCCTAAATCAATGGATCGAATCTGCCTAATATTAGATAATATCTAATCTGCATGATATTCTCCTCTAGAATCTCAACTAAGCCTAAATACTTGAATTAATTACAAGATAATTCAAATCCCTGAGTTCTAGCTCAATTCCTACCTAGAAAGCTTTGTAAAGTGACAGCTAAAGGATCCCACTCCTTTTCTTGTAAACTTTTTTGTATTTTTGGAATAAAATTCGAAGTCTTTTGTCTTCAAGCCTCATGCTCCTGCATCATAGAAGAACAATTGATGATGTCTATTATGTACCTACCTTGAAATGAAATATGTTGAGTATTGGACAACTAACAGAGAAAAGGTATAGAGTGTTCTTCAAGAATAATGTGTGTACTATCATTGACAAATACCCAAGTAAGAAATAAGAATTTCGATGAATCGTGGTTACGGTATTTAAGATATGGTCATTTATATTTTAGTGGACTAGATTTTCTGTAGAAGAAACAGACGATGAAAGGGTTACCTAGTATTCAACAACCGACGAGCTCATGTGAAATTTGCATACTTGCAAAACATCATAGACATAAATTTGTATCTAGAGTTTTGTACAGGGCAAGAAATCCATTGGAGATTGTTAACATAGATTTATGTGGACCAATGCAAACACCTCCTTTGGCTGGTAATGTTTACTTTTTACTTTTTCTGATGACTACAGTAAAAAAACATGGGTTTGTCTTCTAAAACAGAAATCAAAAGCTTTTTCTCTATTTAAAATATTTAAAGCTATGGTTGAAAAGGAGAGTGGAAAGCATATTAAAATTTTGAGATTATATAGAGGTGGTGAATACATGCTAACAAATTTCATTGATTTTTGTCAATCAGATGGAATCAAGAGGTAGTTTACTACACGTTATACTCCACAATAAAATGAAGTAGCTAAAAGGAATAATCAAACTATTATGAATATGGCTCGAAGTATGCTGAAAGAAAAGCATCTACGAAATGAATATTGGGGAGAAGCAGTAGCTTGTGATGTTTATATTCTTAACAGAAGTTTGACTAAGAGTGAAGGATCGAGTTCTCGAAGAAGCATGCAATGGTAATTGTTGTCATATATTTGATTTAAGAATTTTTGGTTGCGTTTCTTATGCACATGTTCCTAAATAATTGAGAAAGAAGTTAGATGATAGAAGTGATAAATGTATCTTTATTGGACATAGTGACGAGTCTAAAACATATAGACTTTGTAATCCCATCACCAAGAAATATATTATCAATAGAGATGGTGAGTTCAAGGAAGAAGAAGCTTGGGATGGAAGCATGGATAAATCTGTTGCAAAGACAACTATATTATCTCATGGAGATGATAAGGAAGATAAGCAAGAAACACAAGGTGGACAACCAATTCCATATACACTTGCTACAAGCAAGCGAGTAATCCAATCACCAAGAGTCAGTCCATTACAATTAAGAACACCGATAAATCATGAACATGGTGAACCATCAGGTTATGGTGGACAACAAACAATAGGATCAAAGGTAAGTAATGATTCTAATCCTACAATAGCTACATTGAAGAATATAATTAAAGGTTAGATGACTACAAGTTTAAAGGAATTGTATGAGCAGAATGATGAAATAGATCAAGTTTCAAATTTTGCATTACTTGCATATGATCGAGTAAATTTTTGATGAAGCTTTGAAACAAAAAGTTTGGATAAAAGCCATGGATGAAGAAATTGATGCTATAGAAAGAAATAATACTTGGAAACTTGTAAATTTCCTTGAAGGTAAAAATACTATATTTGTTAAATGGATTTACAAAACTAAAGTGAATGTTGAAGGTGAAATTGAAAAGAATAAATCAAGACTTGTAGCTCAGGGGTTCATTCAATAACCTAGTATTGATTATAATGAAACTTTTGCACTTGTAGCTAGACTTGACACAGTAAAAATGGTATTAGCTATTGTTGCACAAAATAAATGGAAAATATATGAGATGGATGTTAAGTCTGCATTTTTAAATGGTTTTTTGAAAGAAGAGGTTTATGTGAAACAACCTCATGGATATGAAATTGATGGTCAACAAAATAAAGTTTACAAACTAAAGAAAGCATTATATGGATTGAAACAAGCACCCTGAGTATGGTATGGTAGAATTAATGAACATGTGAACAACAACGGGTTCATCAGGAGTCCAAGTGAGCCAACTTTGTATACAAAAGTAAATGAGGATGCTAAAATTTTGATTGTGTGCTTGTATGTTGATGATTTGATTTTCACCAAAGATCTCTCAATAGATGATTTTAAGACAAGAATGCAAAGAGAATTTGATATGAATGATCTAGGCCTAATGAAATATTTTATTGGTATTGAAGTGACTCAATATTTATATGGTATCTTCATTTGTCAATCGAAGTATGCAAAGTATATATTGAAAATGTTTAGGATGGAAAAATGTAAGCTAGTTGTAACCCCAATTGCAATTGGTACAAAAATCAGTAAGGATGATCATGGTTCGGATATTGATCGAACCTTGTTTAAACAGTTGGTTGGAAGTCTTATGTATTTGACTGTAGCAAGACCTGATATAATGTTTGGTGTAAGTTTAATTTCCATATTCATGGAGTCTTCGAAGAGTACACATTGGCTAGTTGGAAAAAGGATTTCAAGATATGTTGCTAGAACAAGAAATTATAGTATCCTGTATCAATCTGATTTAGATTTTAAACTAACTATATATACCAATAATGATTTTGTAGGCAATATTGATGATAGCAGGAGCACATTTGGGTATGTGTTTAGTTTTGGTTCAGGTGCAGTTTCATGGGCATCAGTGAAGCAATCCATTGTGACTCTATTATCAGCTGAAGCAGAGTATGTTGCAACCACAACAATAGCATGTCAAATTGTGTGGATGAGAAGAATTTTAGAAGAGTTGTCGCATGAAAAGAAAGAACCCACTCATATTTTCTGTGACAACAAATTTGCTATTGCATTATCAAGAAATCATGTTTTCCATAAGAAGAGTAAACACATTGATATGAGGTATCATTTAATTCAAAAATTAGTAAGCAATAATGAAATATGTATGGAGTTATGCAGATTAGAAGACCAGTTTGCAGACATATTTACAAAACTGTTGGGAAAATAATTGTTTCACACTCACAAGGAAAACATAGCGGTATGCATGATGTAATAGAAAAGTTTTGTTCTTTTTGTGAAATAATTAAGGGGGAGAATGTAAGAATAATTATTTCATGTCTGCCATCACTGCCACTGCCCTGGCTCTTCAGGCTTCCAGAAGTCACCATGGCCTCACCGCCTGCAGAAACTAAAGGGAAACATCGTTTAAAAATATATTTTTCTAATTGATGTAATTGACATAAACATCTGCTATAAATAGAAGGATCACAGAGAGGCAGACATCATCCACTCCCAGTTTTTATTGTGGTGTAATTAAGGAGCTGTAGCTATGGAGTCTCTATGTTTTTCCTAATCTCCTTTGTATTGCTTTTTTTTCTTTCACTTCACCCATCAAAGATGTTGCCAGCATTGGAAAAATATAGTGCTTGGAATTCATCGGTGGAGCCATATATCATTGAACACAATGCCTTACTATCGCAGTGCAGTGATCAAGCTTTATCAACAAAGATATCAAGTATATTTAAGCTTGTTGAGGTGAGAGGCTCATTCTATAGCTCAATATGATGGGTAATTATGTCGATCCGTCATCAAAGTTGAAATTTTGCTCATATTAACTAAAATAAACAAATTTAAAATAATATAAAATAAAATAAAATAATTAAATAACCATACCAAAAATTTAAATAATATTAACTCATAAAAAACTTTTACACATAAAAAAAATTGAATCCATATTAGCTCAAGTTAAATCCATATTTAAAATAAACCTATGTTCATATATTCTATAAACTTATCTCATAACTAAATTATCGTAAAAAACCCTAAATAACTAAATGATCTTCCAAAAAAAATAAAGAAAGAAAAATCAAATTGTAGTTCGTAGTGCAGGTTTTGCATTGATTCCCTAAGCCATCGCAGCCCCAAGGATTCGCGTTCATTATATAAACCTAATAAATGTGTGAATGTTTATATTGCTTCTTATTCTGGGCGGTTCTTATTTCAATTGCAGAGTTTCAGATTTTCTTGGAATTTTATTGCTAAAGTTAAATTGTTTGACCCATTTCTTAATCATTAAATTACCCCGATATTCTCAGAATCTACAATATACATGAGTTTAACAAACAATATCAAATATGGTTGAATTGAGCCCTCTGTGATCCATAACAATTATAAGAAGAAATTTATTATTATTATTATTATTTTTAACTTAACCTCTTATTTAATTAAAATAATTTTTTTATAATTTTAATAGTTATATACTAACATTTATAATTTCTATTTATCTATTAAATAGTTAATACTTTTAACGATTTAATTAAATTTACTTTATGTATATGTAAGGTCCCTTATTTACATTTGATTTATTACTGGTTTGTTTGACCCTTGTCCTTAGTCAAATTTAGACGTTATCCTAGTTAGCCGTCGGAGGCTCTGCTCAAAGTATTTAATTCGCTAAAATAGATCTGATTTTTCAACTTGTCCTGATAAGTATTTAATTGGCTAAAATAGATTTTTTCAACTTGTCGTGATGGTGAACCACACTGGTTGGTTCGAAAAGCATTGACAATGATTTTCTGAATGTGATTTACACCGAAATTTCTTCTTATAAATATCAAATATGTTGGAAGAATCACTACACCTCTATGGAATCCATAATTTCCACCCTAAAGATCTTAGTTATTGGGTTGTAACGTTTACCAAAACCTGCAGGTTTTGTTGTAATGGAAAACCTCCACATGGTATCAGAACTTGGACCCATGCTCGATTCCCCAGAGTTGCATTTAAAGGGGGGTGTTGGAAGAATCATTGCACCTCTATGGAATCCATAATTTCCACCTTGGGGAACGGTTGTAACTTTTACCAAAATCTGCTGGTTTTGGTGTAATGGTGTAGCGGCAAACCTCCACATGGTATCAGAGCTTGGACCTAGGTTTGATTCCTCAGAGTTGCATTTAAGGGGGGTTGTTGGAAGAATCACCACACCTCTACGGAATCCATAATTTCCACCTTAGGGATCCTATTTATTGGGTTGTAACGTGGTTTTGGTGTAATGGCAAACCTTCACAAAATATACATAAGTTTAACCCAAAATACTTTGGTATTATTGTTGTGGTTCAGTATGAAAAAGCTCTAGAATAACTGGTTGTCGTCTTTAAAAGCAGATTCATATCTGCAACTTAAAATGGGTAACATAGAAAGAAGAAGAAAGTCTAAATCCAGCAATGTAGGACAAATGATGAAACCATTATCCACTGTGGATACTCCTGAGAAATGTTACCTGGTTATAGGCTAAGTAGGACAACCAATGAACGTTCTGCCTAACATTTCTGAATTTTACCCTTAATAAATGGTGCGCACATATGGTATGAGTAGGATAACTGTTGATTTATTTTTTCTCCTGTGGATTTCTTTTGAAGAGTAACTAGATTGTAAATTTTGGATTATTTTTGAAAGTGGATTGTTCATCAATTTTTTAAATAATATTCCAAAGCAGATCATTCCATTTTCTTTTTTAATTTCCAATGACATTCATCAATCATTGTTCTTTTCATTAACAATAATAATCAACGATCTATCTATGCATGGTTCCACCCATTTTCTAAGACAATTTATAAAGAATCTACACAGTACTTAAGGATAGCATTTTCAAGATGTTTTGTATTTGAGAATTTAGGAAGTCACATGTTTGGTCTCTACACCCACCATAATGATTAATCATCTTTTCTGAGTAGCGTTAGCATGTGTTTTAGAAAATCTATGTTTCAAGAATTTTCATGAGGTTTTCTTACATCATTTCTTTTTCTCATGACTGTGGTGGAGGAACCAGTGGAGCGAAATGGAATTCCTATTTCCAGTGAAGTAGAGTAATATTTTTTCCATAGTTCATGGTATTGTGGTGTGGTAAACAAAGGGGACTATTGATGTTGATTATATTGTTGTCCTTGCAGATTTCATTTTACGAAATGCCTGTTGTTCCATGGGTATATAACGACTGATGGAATACATGAAAACACATTATCATAATCCTCCAGTCTCAATACATGAGAATGGTGAGTATGATTCTTCAAACTGTATGCACAGTCCCATGAATTGTTAAATTAACCTTAATAAAACGTTCATTTTACTCTTAAGAGGATTAGCTCGTGGAAAGAACTCATCTTCTTTAGAAACGGTCTCGGAAGGTTTGTTTCGAGTTGATTTCCTCACTAAATACCTAAAATACATCAGTTCGGTTAAAAGGAATGGATCTGACACTGGAGGATGTTTCATATGGACTCTACTCAATGACTTCGAACTCTTGACAGGCTATTCATGGGAAACTGGTTTATTTTATGTGGATTTCGAGGACAATTTGAAGAGGTACCCAAAGAAGTCTGATTTCTGGTACAAAGCATTCCCTCAAAGAAATACAGACCTAGAACTGCTTGGAACACATGCAGATGAAAGGAAAGATTTTGTCCATTGAGAAATAATTATTTATAATTGTAAGTGGGAGAAAATAAAAAGTGGTTTTAGTGGAGGTTCAATCTCGCTTAGCTTGATGGTTCAAACATGGATGGAATACTGAATGCTCCACGCTACGCGCAAACATTTCAATTTTTATTATGCATGTATCACAATGTTCAAGCCAAATATATTGATGAATTGTACTTGGCCCCACATGAAGCCACCCCTATTTATATAACAAGAGTGGAACCTTGGTGGTTGGTCCAAAATAATAGTCACCAGAAATTTGAAATTTAGTACAAAATAACAGAGTAGACAAAAACCTTCAAAATATAAAATAACCTGTTAATGTTACATAGAACTAACATTTTAATGTTACATAGAACTAATGCAACAATGAGTTTCAAAATATTTTTTCCTCATATGTCCAAAAATATTGAAAATATAAATTATTTTCCACTTACTTTTCATTTGCAATCTTGATCATCATTTTTAAAGAAATTTCTATCTCAGAAATATGTAATTGTTATCATGAGTAAAAATATATTGTGGTTTTATGTTGTGTCTAATTTCTCTCTAATCTCTAATTTCTAATATGGTATCAGAGCAGGTACTCGCATAAGTCTTTCATGGGAGAGCCAAGAATATGACAAAGCCTTGAGCATTGATTCTCTATATATAAACTAGCATAGAGTATGAAAATATAATTTGGCATGTGAGTGTATTAAGTGAATATTTGATTTGTGTGTGGATCTACATTCCTATGTACACATCTTTTTCTATGTGATAACAGTGTGGATATTTATTAGAGTTGCGTGAATAAAAGGTTGTGCATCTTGTTTCAAAAGTAAGAAGGGCCACAACATATAACAAGATGTGAACCAATGACCTCTTCACATCAAGGCCACCACATTGTCGTTCTTAGCGTGGGAGATAGATCTTAAAAGAAGAAGACAAAATTGTAGAGTTTAATGGTTTCTTGTCGCTAGGATAGATCCATGCTTGTAGAGTGGTGATCAGTCCCAAACCTTCTCACAGAGTGATCAGAATCTGTATTAGGGGAAAAAATTTGCTCAAAAATAATATTTCTCGGAATCACTTAAAACCTAAACAACCACCTCTTTCTCGATCATACGATCCCAATGCAACTTGTTTGACTCAAAACGGAGTTCGTATGAGAAATATAAAGCCTCATGTCTGTTTTGTCAAACACGAAAATTTTGTGACTTGGATGCTCCCTAGGCATCCATAAAGCCTAGTCAGCAGAAATAATATTCCAGGGAATATTCCTGTAGGTGGCTCAATCAGATTTTGATATTTGTTGGCACGTGATTGGTCTATGGCATTTTGGGTGGACCAATGAGAGGCTGACACGTGACAAGGTTGGAGGCCGCCACGTGCCCTCTCAAAAGTTGGGTAAAATTGTTTTGGCAAGTTGGGCAATCAAAATCGTGACCTTGCCCGCACAAGGACCAAATGTTACCACTATACCACCATCGTATGTCTTAATATACAATGGGCGCAATGTGTATTTAAAGTTTAATATATGGCGGATTGGGAGGTAACCACTAGTGTTAACCTCCCCATGTGACCAAGTTTGCAAACCAACGGCCAACAACTTATGCTAATCACGCAATTAATCCACTAACTAAAGTTTAACATTACTTAACCTTGCTTATCATTAATTAAATTGCAGATTAAGTTGGCGGAATTTTTGGCAGGTCTGTTAAATCCAGAACTACTCCATTTTTGGTGGAGTTAACTAAAGTTTCTCCAGTTTTCCTAGCGAAGACTAAATGTAGGTTTTAACCCCATACAGAAATTACCTGCATACAAATTCTAAATCACAGGAAAAATAAAAATGTGAGAGCATAAGACATAAAACACATATACACAGAGATTTCCCACTGGATCTCAAAATCGAGACTACCAGCTTGATTTTTTTTTTTTTTTGCCTTTCAATGTTACAATACATATTTATACATGCCGAAGCATCCAATACCATGGACCGAAAAACCATCACGTCAAATACCATGGACCAAAAAACCATATCGATCCAATACCATGGATCGAAAACCATCGCGTCCAAAAAACATGTGCGAAAATCATGCACATTACCATAGGTGGGTCCGCCCAACCTAACGTAGGGTCCAAAACCAAAATTTTCCGAGGCGCTGCCCCGGACCCCATAAAGTGGGGTAACAGGTACCCCTCAAACCCCCTGTTAACTATGTGGAAAGAATATAACACAACCCAACATAGTAGATCCTGTGTTAAACAACATATTGTCTATGACTCAATTCTCACCTTCATAGTTTTTCTAAGTTACAAATAGTAGTTTTTGTGTAAGGCAACATATTATCTTTAACTTTTCCAAGTGTCATAAATAGTAGATCCTGTGCTAAACAACATATTGTCTCTAACTTCTTGAAGCTTTCTTCATTTATCATTCATATTCAACTATCAGATGGAATTCTAATATTTCCTTGTCACCTAAGTGTTGAGAGTTAAAAACCAAGTCTCCCAGGTCCTTCATTTGAGAACACAACATATAATTAAGTGACAAATAAGTGACAATAATTAAAAAAATTAATGTCTTAAGCACAATTTCTCTACAGCCAGGAAATTGGTTTCTTAAGGTACAACATTAATTGGCGCCGTTGCCAAGGAGAGAAGACAAGAACAATTTTCCTTGGGTTTTTAAGATTTTCCTCTAGTTGTTCAGTGAGGAGGAAATACTTGGTTGTTTTGAATAAAAGCAATAAAAGGCGACTCCATAATAGCGAGAACCACAGCCTGCAAAATAATTGAATAAGAACACTTTTCCCTAGGTTTATTAAGTTTGAAGTTGATTCTTAAGAGTGACAAGTTTCAGTAGTTGGTTGTACATTCACACCTGTGATTTTCACTTACAACATTAATTGACGACTCCACTACACTTTGAAATTTTCTTTTCTAGGTTTTAATGGCTCTCCCTCCATTTTTAGTCCATAAATTTGATCCATTTGATTTTACTGGGATCACCAACTATCCTCATGATATACCTACATTTTATGCCTGGAATGAGTATCTTCCAAAATTTAGTAGAAAGGAATATGAAGATCCAGCTCAGCACCTCCAAGAGTTTCATGAATGCATGGAGCAAAAGGGCATCATTCATGAAGATGTTAAGATGAAGCTCTTTATGTTTTCTTTGGACCAAGAAGCTAGGGTTTGGTTCAGGTCTCTGCCTCGTTCAAGCATTTCATCTTTGAAAGATTTCCATTCAATATCCAATTCTTTTTGTAGAACTTATTATGCACACAAGTTTATTTTTGAAGGTTGTTGTGAATAGTATGATTCTAAATAAACTTTAAAAGCTCAAGGTAATCCTGCTGAGGAAACTAATGATCTTCTTGATAATATATCAAGCATTCAGGGAGGTTATAGTCAGATTAATTATGAGCAAGTCTCTGAAAGCAAAGAACTATCATTTTCTCAAAATGATGCAGAGAAGTTTATAAAAAAAAAATCTTCAATAATCTCCCAAGTAGAGAATTGGTTGACTCTTTTCCAAGCAAATCAAGAGAGTATTCAAATGGAGGAAAGTCTAAACATGCATCAAGAATTTCTGCTCAACAGTCGAGAAGAGGGAGAAATAATTAAGTTGCAAATAAATCCCTAGAGATCTTATATTGTTAAATTTGATGGTCCTCCTATCTATAATGAAAATGGTTAAAATGGGGAACATGACAAAGCTCTTCAAGTTCATCAGCTGGGTGTTGAACATAGAGGAAGAAACCATCAAGTGGGATATGTTGGAAAACAATATATTGAGCCATTTATCATAACAAAAGAGGCTATCTTATGTAAAAAGAAAGATGATAAAGAGATTGTATATCATTGCATTGAAGAACACAATGATGCCCATGGATCAAAGGTAAAAAATCTGTTTGAAGTTGACCGTATGTCATATAGTGATGTGAAAAAAATTATTTTTCTTCCTAAGGTTATAATTACAAATTATTTTCAATCAAAGCTTAGAGATGAAAAGTGGAGACATAAAAGTGACATAGATCATTTTCTTAAAGATGTTGTTGATTGTTTTGTTGAGAATATTATCCCAACAGAAGGTTTATTCGAGCAAGAACCTTCACACATAGAGAATTTATTTTTTGGAGCTGATCAGGACCATATTTTTTCTTATACTTATGAAGATCCTAAGGCAGATTACATGGAGGAATTTATTAGCAGTCTACACATACTACTTTGTGGATATATTCCTAACTTTTGTTGTGAGCTTCCCTTATGCATAGTTTATTTTCGGTTCAGGATGAATTGTATTTTCAAGATTAACTGGCAGAATGGTTCTAGATCAGGCACTCAAATGCTAACTTGGTACCCCTGGAAGATTGACTTCACCTGATGGACATCAGTCATGCACATAGGTAGGAACTTGTACATAAATAAGCTCAGATGTTGAGCATTTGGTTTTTAGTTGCAGTTCTTTAGTTTAATTTTATTGGATAAATAAGGATGACTGTCCCAGTTGGAAACTGGTTTGTAGAGGTTTTAGACTTCAAGAATGTCAGGTTTCAGTTTGTCAAATTTAATGGTTTTTCATAGTTTTGGACTCCATGCCCAATTAAGGCTACTGATATATGATTCTCAATATTTTTCTATCAAAGCACAAACATCCTGTCATTGCAGATATCAACCTGGGTTCACTGTACAAAATTTTCACACAGTTAAGTTTGGCGAAGCGATGTATGACTCCATGCCTGAGGAAAAGGCACTAATCTATGGTTTTTAGTGCTTCTATAGCAAAAGCACTATCCACAGGTGGAGCTAGATGTTGTAGCATATATTGTGATTTAAGCCTTATTTATCAGTTTTATCACAATGTGTGGCCTAAAATCACTGCGAGGGTTCAACATCAATGAAGCTCCTTTATATTCTTTACCTGCACAAAGTCTAAAAGTAATGAATTATTTTGTTTGTTTAATATATTGAAATCACAGAGAAGCGATTGTTAAATAATCGACCCCGGTTCAACCAAGGTTGCGATGCGATCAAATCGCAATCGCAAATCACAGTGGGGTAGTAGTATGAAGTATCACCTGGGTTCTGCCGATTGTGATTTTCTATAAGGTTCGGAACCAAAAATATATGTATTGTGTTTAATAACTTCGGTGGGTCCATAGAACACCTTATGTATATGTGTTGGTTCATTCTGCCGATCGTAATTTGCAATGGGGATTCTGGACCCGATATTATATATGTCATGTTTTATACTTTCGGGGGGTCTGCCATATCGCAGATTGTTAAGGTTTGGGTTAATACACCAATTGAAAGCACTGATTGCAATTTGTGATGGGTTTCAGACCTGATGAATTATTAAATAAAGATTTATGTCTAATCGAGTCAGTAATGAAGTCAGAAGACCGTTGAAAAGGCGGAACCAATGGGTTTTAAATAGATTTAATTCTTTTTTGAGTTCCGCGGTAACCAAAGGTTTGCGTTGATTTCACTGTGTAAAGGGAAAAATCAATGTTAGAGACGAATCCAAATAAAAGGTGATTGGTCGGGTTTCTTTTTGTTTCCACCAATCAGAACACTCTCGACATATATGTGGACCCATTCCAAAGCTTTTGGTGTAGTTTTACATATGTTCCGAGTGTCAATATTTTATATGTAATAAAGTTGAATAATTTCAAATAGAAAATAGTTTTATAACTGTTATAAAGCGGTTTATTAGCTATTTCAAGAAATCAGTTTCCAAAATTTATTTGATAGTTAATCATAGAGGAAAGAGATAAAAACCTGAAAAGGGAATTGTAATGGGTTCAGAATTTGGGAGAACCCGGAGACTAGGCCACTGTATTCTTGATATAGTTGTTGATTAATGAAAGAATCAAAAGTTTCCATATATTGTTGGGTATGATATTGTGACTTCTCTGTTATGTTTCATCTTATGTTTTCTTCCTTCAAGTATGTTAATGAAGCTGCAGGTCTTTATTTGCTTATGTAGATGAAGTTAAAGTTCCTTAAAAGGTGCTCCTATACTTGAAGTTTTCACCTTCCTTTCTAAGTTATAGATAATAGTTTTTGTGTAAGGCAACATATTATCTTTAACTTCTCCAAGTGTCACAGATAGTAGATATCGTGTTAAACAACATATTGTCTATGACTCAGTTCTCACCTTCATAATTCTTCTAAGTTACAGATAGTAGTTTTTATGTAAGACAATATATTATCTTTAACTTTTCCAAGTGTCACAGATAGTAGATCCTGTGTTAAACAACATATTGTTTATGACTTCTTCAAGCTTTCTTCATTTATCATTCATATTCAGCTATCAAATGGAATTCTGATATTTCCTTGTCACCTAAGTATTGAGAGTTAAAAACCAAGTCTCCCAGTCCTTCATTTGAGAAAACATATAATTAAGTGAGAAATGAGTGACAGTAATTACAAACATTAATGTCTTAAGCACAATTTCTCTATAGCCAAGAAATTGGTTTCTTAAGGTACAACAATCATCATGCCAAGTTGTCCATAGTTTAGCATTTATAGTTTTGAGGCCTACGAGCCACGGATGTACTGAACACATATATTATTTTTTTGGGTTTTGATGTATGACACTCAAATATTATCCACACACACACAAACACATATGATATATTTCTTGCTTATTATGATAAAAATGTTTTGTTTTTTCACATGTTGCATAAATGTCTGTCTAACACATAATTAGCTAATGCATCTGTCAATGTATTCATATGCCTAGGAATATGATGATATGTGATGTAATCAAAATTTATTTATAATAGACGAATACGTAGATACATTCTCAATATGTGAGGGTTTTTGACGGAATATTTCCCATTGAGTTGAAGAACAACAAGCTTGAATCGAGGTTAACAACCATTTCCTGAATGTCAAGAGTAATGGCTTCTAACAAAATTTTGATAATTTCTCTATACTCAGTAATGTTATTAGTTGTTTGACCCAAAAAATACCTTGAATATCAATCAACTCACCATTAGGGCCATATATAACCCATGCTGCGGAAGATAGATTCCGGGTACTACGGAAAGCACCATCAGCGAAACCAATGTAAGGAGTCACATACATCTGCAAGGCAAGTGAAGACATAATAAGCAAGAAAGCTACTTGGAAAAAACACACCAAACCAAACCAAATTGCACAAAGATGAATAACACGCTTATGTACAAAAGTAGCCATGCGAGATGACTTAGGCATAGTACTTCTTGAGATATAGCCCATTACAGGGCTTGTATAAGGGGTTTCCCTCATAATAAATCAGCTCATAGTCCCCTTTTTGTATCACATGTTTGAAAATATAGATCCCATGCCACATGGGTTCGAATTTACATGCCCCCAACTTATCATTTGCTTGGTCATATAGCGAGACCAAATCGCCCTCAGAAAAAGCATGAGGAGAAACCGACTGATCAAAATGGGACTTAACCCGCTTTTTTGTGCTTCAATGACTAAAGCAGCAAGATGGTAGTTTCATCCAGTTGTTATAAATACAAGAGGTGCTCTTCTTGAGGCAGGGTTTTGGGGAGTAGTTCGACAACTAGCTTGAGTGAGGTAATTTCACACTTAATCGATAAAGTTGCTTCCAGACCATAGACAAGCTAGAAAGGTGTGAATCCAGTGGCGTATTTGGTTGAGGTTCGATAAGCCCACGAAGATGAAAAAAGCATGAGATCCAATTTGACTTGTGCATCCCAATGGTACACTGAAGCATCGTAACTAAAACCTTATTTACATCTTCAACTTGGTTGTTGGCTTGAGGGTAATATGGGGTTGAGCCATCATCACACAAGCCCAACGTAGAAGTTAGCTCAATCATCATGTAATCATGAAAATGGGAGACATGGTCTATGACAATGGCTTGAGGCACTCCAAACCTAGAAATAATGTGATTGAATAGAAATTGCACCACTTTTTTACCGTCAGTTGAATATGTAAGAATTTCTACGGCCCATTTGGTGAAATAATCCATAGTAACGATAATATAACCATGCCCCCCAATCGAAACAATAAAACTGAGGAGGTGCCCAGATTCAACGTAGAAGACACATTTATGCAGAATCAACCAAATGTTGTAGTGTCTACAATGAAGAAATATTTGTCGAAGATGGTCGGGATGGTTATGGCACTTACGTGAATGAGCAGGAAGATCATCCAAATAAGGCTAAACGATGTTTTTAATGCCATGGAAAGAATATGACATCACTATTTGAAAATTTTCCCCAGCATTCTTAAGGCCAAAAGGGAGCTTTTTATACGCAAAAGTCCCCCACATATAGATAACGGTAGTCTTATCTTGATTAGCTAGCACAATATTTATCTGGTTGTAACCAGAGAAACCTTCCATAAAGGAAAAGATTTCACTCCCAGCGCATTCATCAATGATCTGTTCTATAAAAGGAGTGGGGTAGTTATCCTTTGGACAGGCACAATTTAGGTCATGTAATCAACACAGACTCGAATGGTGCCCTACTTCTTTGTCAATGGTACGATATTCGATATCCAATCTGTCAGAGGGAATGGATAAATTAATCCAACTTTGAGAAGTTTTTCAACTTCCCCATTAATGGAATCCACTTTTCTAGGGTGCACTAGAGGAATTCATTGTCAAACGGGATTCATGTCAGGATAAGTTGGAATCTTGTGCATGACTATACTTGGGTCAATGCCAGGAATTTCTTCATATGACCATGCAAAAACATCTCAAAACTCTTGAAAAAGACGAATGTAGAGCTTGAACTCATCAGGAGAGCAAGTCACCCCAATATGAATGTTTTCAATGACACCAAGCTTGATAGAAATATCAATAGGCATCGTTTGGGTAATATTACCCATGTTCCCTTCCGACCAAACTTCATGAGTCATGATCAGCATCTAAAGTGGTTGGATCAGGAACTGAGAAGAGAACATCTCAAGACAAGTGGACATGACTGTTGGGTTGATCGAAGGGGGCATATGTTTTGGGGCATCAGCTTTGGACTTTCCTTTGCCTTTCTTTTTACCTTTAGAGGATTTGTCCACTGCGGTAGACTGGACAACGAGAACCTCCAAGTTTTTACCAGGACCAGGTGAATTTCAGGAGGAATCATTGGAAGAAGTGTTTGAGATCGACTTCTATGTGGAAGAAGACTTTTCGGGGGTCTGGGACACTGAACCAATTACCTCCATCAACAGGAGGTGTAGCTGGAGACTTCGATGTTTCCAGATCAGATGATGGTCTTGACGCATAAGGTAACTTATCATATAATGTGCCATATTGTGAGTAGACAAGGTATAGATACTGGGCACTCACGATGGCTTGTTCTTCAGTGACACATCCACCCATGGCTATGTCCTCAGCAATTTTGTTGACAAATGACTTGGTGAACCATTTGGTCAACAACTAATCAAGAATTTCAAACTTTATCAGGAGACGCTGACGCATCCATTCATGGATGTGATCAGAGATATGGGTCGCAGATATGAGAGATGGGTGCCAGTTTCATAGCGAACTGGAAACTAAAAATGTGTGAGGAAAGCCATAGCCGAAGTGTTAAAGTCATTGTAGGTACCTCGAGGCAATTCGATGTACCACTTGGCTGCAGCACCTTTGAGGGTTCACTCAAAAATTCGAAGACGAATAGAATCATCAACATATGAATTAGAAGAGCACTAGAGGTGATATTTCATCACGTGGGCTTGTGGATCCTCTTTTTATTTTCCCTTAAACTTCAGACAATGGCTCGGAATCTTGTACAGAACTAGACGCCAGTATGGCGAATGAAGAATTGGATCATTCGTGGGTATAGAAACATCTGGTAGCTCCAATCTGTCCAAGAAAGCTAATTGCATATTAAAAGGAATTGGGGGTCTCTAAGCAGGCTTGGATTGTAGAACCCATCCTTGTTGATAAGGATTTTGTCCCCAGAGTGGAGGCTTTTTTCCATATGGAATTTGATTTTTTTCCCCACTGTAGGTTACCTTACTCGTAGGGAGGATTCTAACCTAGGTAGTCTTGATATTGTCCAGCCATAGGCTACTGCTAAGAAACATATGGGTTAAAAGGTTGTTGAGCCTGTTGGCCTTGGACAAATGGATTTTGCACCTGTTGCCCTTGGACATAAGGGTGTTGAACCTGCTACCCTTGGACATAAGGATTTTTCACTTGCTACCCTTGGACATAAGGATTCTGAACATGTTTCCCATGGACGTAGGGATTTTGATCCTACTACTATAGGACTTGACCTTGGCCTTGCAAAGGTTGACCCTGTTAATATGAGTACAAGGGTTGTTGTTGCCCAGGTTGACCTTGTTGGTGCAAGGGCTAGCCTTGCTACTGTAAAGGTTGCCCATGTGGCTACAGAGGTTGACCTTGTGAAGGCATAGGTTGGGAAGCTTGGTGAATAAACTGTGCCCATGACTGCAAAGTTTGTTGCAGTTGCTGCAAAGGTTTCCCCTGCGGTTGCTGTAGTTGTCCTTACTACTATAGTATCTACCCTTGTTGCTGCAGTGTCTACCCTTGTTGCTGTAAAGGTGGCCCTTGTAGCTGCAAAGGTTTCCCTTCCTGCTACAAGGGTTACCCTTGTTGTGGTAAGGGTAATTGAATAGTTCTTGGAGCAATACCTTGAAAATTCCTGAATTGAATCTGGCCATATCCACCAGGCATGGTGGATGGACTAGGCTGAACATAGGGTCCAAATTGGGGGATGTAAGGCGAATTTACCATCTTTTGTGAACGATATGGAACATAAGGAGGTTGGAATGGACCCTGAGCCACATATGGCTGCTAGTACTAGATGTTACTTGACCCAGATAGACCAACATGGTTCGCTTGTTGGTATTGGACATTACTTGATCCAGAAGGACCAGTAGGGTCAGAATAACAATGGAAGAGGGTTGGTTCATCCCAACCATATGAGTTTGTGAGCCACTCACATTTGTTGTGCTAGACATCATGGAAATATTTGGGTTCTGCCCCCTAGGTGTTGGGACAACCTTCCCACTTACTGGAGGGGCTGAAGAACTTATAGAGACTTGACTCAAAACCATCGGTTGAACTAGAAGAGTAACTTGAAATGACGAAATGAGTGGATTCAGAACATTGGGTTTCATTGGAACTTATGTGACTGCAAAATGCAAAATCGAATGAGAGGTTGGGTTTTGAATGAATGGACCTCAGGTAGGCATAGCACCGGACGACCAGATAGGGTTGTGATAGAACGACGAAGCATGAGGAGTGCCTAACACCAATTGAGCCAGAGAGGTATAGCCATGTGTCAGTGAAGGCCCACTATGCTAAGGGTAAATGCTGGTCAGAATGCTTCCCATGTAAAGGAACCCTTCAGGAGGGAATTGTTATCCCTATTCATTAATAATGTGAGGAGTGTGTGTAGCAGAAACCTCCAAGTGACCCAAAGAGGAGACTAGAATATCACCTTCTGATTCCATGGGTGGAAACAAACAATGACAGACAACCGAAGATGTTAGAGGGGATAATTCCAAAGGAATACTTGGTTGATTGTACGAACTGTACAGATGCTATGGTGATATCACAAGAGGATTGAACAAAGGATTTGGAGGGTAAACAACCAGTCCTTGTTGACCTTTAGGGGTCAGGGGACTCTCGGGTGTCTAGATAGGATTATCCAGAGATTCCAGCCCAGATTCATAAGGTGACCCAGTATCTGATGGGGGAGGACAAGATGACAAAGGTTGAATACTCAAAACAATTCCAAGTTCAACACTTTGATCCTCGAGTGACTGGGGGAGTTCAGGAAGGGGCTCCTCAGATGATCTTTCAGACATAGGAGAGGAAGAGGAACTGGGTGACCCTGATGGTTCAGCCACAATGACTTTGTCTCAAATAACAAAAAGAAAGAGATTAATTTCAGGGCTTTTTCAAAATGTATTAAAGGTATACTCACAATGTGGTCTAGAATAAGACTATGAGGAGTGTTATGTGATTGTGGGAAACAATTTTTGAAGACTCTGAAACAGAGTGGTGCTTTTTCATGTTTTAAGAGTTGATAAAAAAATCGAAGATGACTCTATCTCTTTCGGTTTGAAACAAGCTCAAAAGGACAAGCACTCGGTGTTCTTTTAAATTCAGGGAGTCAAAAAGATAAAAATGACTGCTCATGATAATCTAGGAAAAATAGGATTACCAGGTAACCGTGAACTGCAGAATACCTCCCGATGAACAGAGAAGTATCGGTAGGCAATCTCCCCAAATGTTGTGTTTGGTGTATCACGTTTACAAGGTGGCAGACTCGACTTCCTGTGGATAAAGGATTTCAAACCTAGGGGGGTCTCCCTTTATATACGCGATGGTATGGGGAGCACAAGTCCATACTAGCATTGTCTAGCGCTGAATTGAACGACACCTATTGGGTTTAAGATGTTGAAACACGTCTCTAGCCTAGACCTCTAAAATGTGAGCATTAGGTTTCAAATGCACCTTAGGTTAATTGAACACATTTTAAAGTTTATCTTGAAATTACGTCTCAGTTTTCAGGCCCTATTGATGTGACTCAAAAAAACTCCTATATGCATCTAAATGAGACAAAACCCTTTCAATTTGATGAATGTTCACACTAATGGGAGTAGAGAAAAACAATCAATGCAACAAATAAGAAATTGAAAGCAAGATGACCTTTTCACTACTTCGCTTTTGAAAACAAAATAATGAAAGATCTTTCCTCTTCCTATCTTTCCTATCAAATGCACTTCAAATAGTCCTTTCAATAGTAAAGAGAATTCATTTCTTTTCGAATGCAAATGATGATGCAACTCTAGTCTTAAATGATTCTAGCTAATGCAACATATTGATTCAGTAAACTAGAATGATATACTTTTGAATGGAATGATAAAATTAATTTTCACACAAACATTTCAACAAAATTCTTTCAAAATAATCAACATCAATCAAATGCCAAGCACAAAGAGATAATGATTTCTAAACCAATGATGCAAAGGCTCAATCAAAACAAGATGAGTAATGTAATCTATGCCCGAAAAGAGATTCCTAATCAAGAGAAGAACAAATGATGCTTTTCAAACTTGTCCAATTGACATCAAAGCAATAAAGGGAATAAAAAACGAAATGCATGGAGTAGCTAACCAACAACTTGACTTGTTGAGCACACAAACAGTTGAATGGACAATGACCTAGATGCCCTAGGGTGATAAACCATCCAAAGACTAAAAAATCAAGTAGGGAAATCTCAAACCAAACAAGCACACAAACCAAGCTAATGAAGCTTTCCAGTCAGGGAGAACAAAACCAAAATAGGCAAAGAGGCAGAAATTAAGAGGGCAAGACACACTAGTTATGATTCAAGAGAAACCCTAATCTTCACCTATAGGAATCAGCGTGAGTTCCTAATTGAAAACAAGTGCCACAAGGGGGAATGACATGCCTGTTTGAGAGAAATTCGCGCTGATCAGCGTGACTGTCATAAAATTAAACGTGCTGATTGAGGATTTCAAGAAAAAAAAAAATTCAAAGGAAAAAACCAAACTTGCCATTGCAAATTTTAGACTCAGAGCAGTAAACCAGGAAAAGCACAAAAAACGAAAGGGAAAAGGTGATACAAAAAAATTTCACACAAACCATGAAATCAAAATCAATCAAAAGAGAGGAATCTATCCCCAGTATGGTTGCTAATTTCTGGAGTAGGTAAATCTCATCTGCAGATAGAGGTGATCCCTCTAGTCCTAGTGTGGGTCTAGCCGCAAATAGGACAACCTAATGAAAACTTCCTTAAACTAGAATCGAATAAGAGGGCCTACCTCTTAGAACGCTACTCCGCTTGATGATGAACTCGCTCCTTTGCTTCAGCTTCCTTTGAACTCTTCTCCTTCAAATACCTTAAACTAATACATAAGAGATAACAACAAACATAATAGCATAGAATCGCATTCAATTTACTTAAAAATTCAAGGAATATTAAGCCATTAAATGCAATATGATACTCAATTTAGGAAATAAATCATTAGTTGTATTGATATAAATCTCAGAAAGAGATACAACCAAAGCCTTGACGTTGCAAGTCTCCTCCGACGTATCTAGGTTCCAACACCACTTCTAAGATCTCATGGTTAGCCTCAACAATGAGAGTTTAAGGCTTCTTCCCTTTAGTTCCAAACCAAACCAAACACACTATTCTCCCTCTACACACATGAACTAGAAAGAAAAAAAAAGCTATAGATATCTTTCAAGTTATTCAAGCTCCAAAAAAGACTAGTTCAACTTGGAAAAGGAAGAGTTTATATAGCTTTGATGGAGGGGAGATGGGTCCCCTTATTATGGGAGAGGTATTATCTCTTGGGTTTGTTCCATCTGAATAGGGGAAAGGAGCCCAAACTGAATTCCTTGGCTCTAGCCAGCCGAACCATTTACCAAACTTCCGTTACGAAGCTTCTAGACCTAGAAGATTCGACTCCATATTCAAAACACTTGCCAAAAGAGGATTAGCGTGAGTGATAAAGGGCTCACTTGTGTTGTATGGCATTAGGCCTAGTTTTAAGCCTTGCAAATCGATGCGAGGAAGGAATTGAGCACTAACGTTGGTCTTGTAAAATGGGATAAAAAGGAAGATTCTTTGGATATGATGCAAAAGGGAAATGTCCTACCCATGAAGAGGGTCATAAGGGCGGTCTCTTCATGATGGGAAAGCATGTATTTTTCATTGTATAGGTCCTCCAGGATCGAGGAATGGGAGTATAGCGACAGTGACAAAATGTTGTGTAACAAGGAGCAAGATGCAGATATTTTGACAAAGGCATTGTCAAGATGAAAATTTGAGTTTCACAGAGGTAGGATCATGGTAGCAGATAATCTCTTTCTTCTTCTCGAGAGAGTGTTAAAAATAACAACAAGAAATCCTAATTTAATTTGTCCTCGAATTAAATTAGGAATTAAATCAAAATTATATTCTCGTAGCAACTTGTACTAGTTAAATAAGTTAATTTGACTTAGTTGGCTCAATAAATTCGAGTTGGAAGTCTATCTAGAGTCATGTAGATTCCTAAATTTAAGGGGTCCAATTGAGTTATTTTGAATTGTAATTAATTAACACAGTCTAACTGAGTTATAGTAAGTTAAACTAGTTCAATCAATTGGAGGAACTAGTAGGAGGTCTAGTCGTGGGGAGAAACTTTAGTGCAACTTCACTACTCCACAAGTTAACTTAATATTCACTCAAAAATAACTCATGCATGTCATTTGAAATGAAGACACAATTGAGATTAGAGTTCGGGGACAATGTGCTATCAAATATATAATTTTTCGAGTTGTACAGATGGTGCATGCAATCAGTAGAAGGCCTATGATGGATTGCACAGTTGTAGTGGGGGATTTTCCCAATTAAATATGGGCTAGTTCCCTTAGGGATGGTGTAATGAAGTAGGGGCTTGGCAGGTAACAAATTTGGGTAAATTTTGGCTTGAGTTGGTTTTCGAAGTAGAGAGATAGATTTTACTTGTGTAGAGATTGTTCGGGTTGAACAAGCATTGTATTTTATTCCCATATCTTCTCATTAATGCAATATAGATAATCGGGGTTTTGAGCAGTTGCTTGTTGGCATTATGTTTCTGGTATGGTTACAGATGTTGTAATTGATGGCAACACCCATGGCAAGGGCTCTCAATATGACTAAAATTAAGAAGTACGCAGGAGAACAGTTCAGAATATGCGTACCCGTAGGTATGCTGTGCAGGTACCGCGTCCAGACACACAGGTTACCCATTCATGAGGTGCGTACCCCCAGTGCACACACTTCAAGGCAGTAAAGCGGGCACACGTTGGGTTCCTTATGTTTAACCCTTGGTATTTAGTCGACGGTAATGTGTTATCATGGTTCTGGCCCGTGGTATTGTTTTATTTTATTATTATTATTGAGCCCCACGATCCTTGATTTGAGGAAGAGCTTGCCTATATAAAGCAAAGGAGATCATTTGGCTTAGTACGCTTTTGGGTTGAATATCTTAAGATCTGAAATATTTGGGTTATTTTTTCAAAAAGCTTGATCTATATGAAAGTGAAGTGGAAGGCGAATCTCTAAAGGGTGATCTCCCGTGCGCTTGATCAGATCTGGGCATCTGTCTAACTATAGCACACTGGTGATCTGTAAATTCAGCCCTAATCTGATGTACGCAGGTGTTTAACAGTGCCTCTGCGTAGGTACGCAGAGCAGAAGAAGGACAAGTGCGTGGGTACGTAGGGGCGACAAAGGCGCAGTGCGTGGGTACGCTAAGACGACGAAGGATCAGTGCGTGGGTACGCAGAGCGACGGTGGTTCAGGTGCGTACGCACAGAAACAGTACGAAGCGCGATAGTGTCTTTGGGTGCGTGCCTTTGGTGAAGTACGCGGCGCGATAGTGTATTTGGGTGCGTACTGTACGCAGCGCAGTAGAAGAAGCAGTGCGTCGTCACGCAGTGCAGCAGAAGGAGCTCTGCGAGTATACGAAGAGAAGCAAAGGGTGAAGTGCGTAGCGACGCAGGCCAGCAAAAGGAAAACTGCGTATCTGACTTAAGATCTTCTGTTGACTGAATTTTTTCTGTTGATAAGGTGTTCTGGGTTCAGTTCTGTTATTTTGATCTGGTTACTACAGTTGACTGTAATTTATATGTACTTGATGATCATTTGATGTATATGGATCCAGTTTGAAAATTTATGAAAAGTGGTCCTTGTAAGAAAATAAGTAGGGGGTTGTAGCTCCCTTCCAGGAGAGACTGGAAAATGAGAGAGAGTTGTAGCTCTCTGCAGGTTGCAGCCTGCGTACTGGTAAAGGACTGGACCAGTACAAGACCATTGTAAAAGGAGTTTCTAATTTGAAAGAAGATAGAGACATATTGCAGCAGGTGGTTTTCACCCACATTGGGTTTCCACCTTATATCTGGTGTTCTTTGATGTGACTGTCTGCTTTTCTTGTTCATTATTTATGGTATTGGTATGCAAAAATAATTCAAAGTATAAATAAGGAAGAATTGGTAAAAGAATTAGATAATACTGATTCACCCCCCCTCTCAGTATTATTTTCAACACCAAAAACATTCCTGCAAAAAAATGAAAAAACAAAATTTCTTCTTGCTTGGCCTAAGAAAATGCTCTGTTGAGGACGTAGCACATGCCTAAAGTTTGTTGAATATTGCCACAAAATTTGAAACTGAAATATGCATCAAACCTCCATTCCCATGGAATCATAACCTTCTTTGATACCATTGATCCAAATCTTGGGGGGAGGCCCCCAAGTTCTGAAAAATTGAAATGCCAAAAGAAAAAGAGGAGAGTGCCCAATAAAGAAAACCACAAAGAATTTTTTTATTAAAATAGAGAATAATTGTAAAAGCTACATTGTCGCATGCAAAATGTCCTTTTACAAAATGTGACTTGTTACTTATAGTATTTTTCAGTTATAATACGACGAGTCAATTCTATGAGTGAATGAATACCATGGGTGGACATCACAATACCATGGACAAATACAATGGGTGAACGAATACCATTGGTGGATGTGACAATACCATGGGAAAATACCATGGGTGAATGAATGCCATGGGTGGATGTCACTTACAATACCATGGGTGGATAAATACCATGGGTGGATGAATATCATGGGTTGATGCCATTTTCCATTCAGGTCACTAAATTTAGCCTATTTAAAGTAAATAGTTTCACTGACCATCTTATCTTCAAGTCAGTAAATTTGCTTGAGGGCATATTCATGACATTCACCATCTCTGAAAATTATGAAATATTAGTAGTATCTTACACTAAATAGACAATGTTTGCATAGAATATTTTACTCTATTGTTTACTCCATGTCAAACATTTATTGATATTTCATGATTATTGGCTTCAATTTCCATGCTAAAGCTGGATTCATCATGCTTGCTAGGATTTTTAGTTGTGCACACATCATATTTCTCACTTCTAATTGTATAAACAATAGAGAGTATGCATAATGACATGTAGTGACATGTGGGTGTCTATTTTACTCAATGATATGCTCGATTTTTTAGCCCATTCCAATCCTACCACAATGAAATTAAGAAAGACAAGGACACAAGAAGGACTATCAATAAATGAAATTAGAGACTTTAGAATGCAACACAAATTGTACTTGAATGTAGTGATATGTATTTTCAACTACCTCGTCACTGATGAGCATCAAATCACACTATGAAAAATTCCTTGCATTATGAGAATTTGTTTGCACCTGCACTAATCCTCTGTAGTAGTTCCTTAACTTTCCTATAGATATAATTTTAGAAACAACCCTACTCTTGCAATTCTTATCTATATGGATCGGCTTCGTCCTCCCTATTGATAGTTATTTCTTAAGGAAAAAAAATAAAGTTCTCCAATTTCATTACCGCCTTTTAAAACAATGCTTGAATATTTCGAGGTGATTGTTGAACCAGTCTCTACTCAAGTCCAAAAAATCCTTGATTTGTCTCCATCACACAAACCTATTTTTGCAATAAAATTATAAATCCCACATCTGCATTCCTCGTCCCTAGCATACCAATTCTTTACAGTGGAATACTTTATCGTTTTTCCCTCGATGCAATAGAGATCCACTACTGTGGCATCGAGATGATTGGTGTCATAAAATGGTGTAGTGCATCCTTCAATATATGTGACAAATCTCCTCTCACCTCACAGAACGCCTCTCATCTACAACAATAAGAGTCCCCTCAAACTACCTGGTCTCCATCTCTTTCGTCTTGAAATAAGTGGATATTTCCATGGGTGAAAGTGTGCTTTGGGATTTAATAGAAGGCAGCATCACTAAAAAAATCCAATGCAGCATAATAGTTATCAATATGAGAAACAACCCTACCAAGCTACTTCCTAACTAGATCAATATACTCTCGAATTACCTCTTATAACAAAGAAAAGATAACCTCAACTGCCTATAAAGTCTACCTATGCAGGGTAGAAATGAAAACACTATACAAAACAACATCTACAAATACATTGGTCAATCTCTTCTTCTAGTCAAGGGCATGCCCAACTTTTGAAAAGTATCAAGTAGGTAGCGTCCACCTCATCTAGGCTCCTCTTCTTCTTCTACTCTCTCTGTTTAGGCTTAGAATAATAGCAAAGGTATTGGAAGTTGATGAGTGGGTAAAAGTTATCAGACCATTTGGGTTCTTCCCTTTTTAATCATTGTCTGTAAGCATTGAGTCTAAATTGCAAAAGTGATTCAGGTTCCTTCTTTTTAACTGAAATTAACCTAATATTTGGAGAGTTGTAAGGTTTAATGGATGTAAATATATTCTACCTAAACTATAGTAACATGGTTTAAAATTGTAGGCATTAAGATAAGAATCTAAGGATGGAACAGAAAAATATTTTATGTTCATGATTACAAGAAATTTTAATTTCATGTAACAAAGTTTGAGGAAGGTATAGTATTTGTATCCTAGAAAAAAATTTTCTTGCATCACCTAAGCCCTTTGAATTTTGGCATGGTAGAGTCCATTACCCAAACAATCAACCACTAAAAAAAGGGTGGAAAGAAAAAATTTAATTTCATGCATTCTGACCCTAGAAAAATTAGGGAGGAGTGAACTAATTTGTACAATAAGGACATGCAAAACGCTTACTTTTCCATTGTCTTTTGATGAATTATTGGCCGCAATCAAGATATGCATTATTATAATCATTAAACCCGTTGTAAAATAAGGACATGCAAAATGCTTACTTGTGCATTGTATTTTGATGAATTGTTGGTCCCAATCAAGATCTACATTATCATAATCATTAAACCCTCAACTCTACATGAAATTTATGCTTTGATCATATAAACCCTTGAAATTATTTACACATAAGAAAAAAAATAATCTTTAGTAAAAGGGAAGAACTATCCACAGTCCAAATTCATACCCATGTACAAATTGCCAAAATATCCACGCCCAATGACCTTCCCCTTTCTCCATCTAATCGTTGATGCTCTCCTAAGGTGTTTCTCATGCAAACTCTATCTAGGGTTTGAATCCCATGAAATTCGTAGATCACGTTGATGGTATTCCTTCTTCTAGTATTTCCATGCAGGTGTTTGAATCCCATGAAATTCGTAAATCATGTTGATGGTCTTCCTTCTTCTCGTATTTCCACGCAGATACCAACACAGTAGAGAAAATGTAGTCCTACAAGGTGATGTTGGAATCTATGAATTTTTTATTTGAACCCAACACTAAACTATAAATGAAAAACAAAATAAATATCTATAATGGAAAAAATAAATGAAATATTTAATATAAAATAAAATATATAAATTTCAATTCGGTTAAATGAATTATTTTTAATAAGATTTTTTTATTGTTGGGTAAGACGTTAAATTGAGAAGAAGAAGAAGAAGTTAAAAATGATATTAGGACGAGTGTAACCATTTAAATATGGCCTCAATTAATAATAAAAAGTTAAATTAATAAGAATAATAAAATTCAATTTGTTATATTTTGATTTTGTTATTAACTTGTAAATAGGCTTTGTTAATACCATGGGCCAATGCCATGGGTTATCAATGCTACAAGTCCAAAAACCATAACTTATTTCACAACCAAATATTTTATAACAATATGAAAAGATTATTAACTATGGATATTCACCCCACATTACGGTATATATTATTAACTTGCAAAAAATAAGTCCAAAAACCATAACTTATTTCACAACCAAAATATTTTATAACAATATGACAATATTCTTAACCGTGATATTTACCAAACCCCACATTATGGTATATATTATTAACTGCTAAAAAATAGCCTTTGTTACAATACCATGGGTCAATACCATGGATTATCAATACCACATGCCCAAAAACCATTAATTCTTTCACAATCAAATATTTTATAACAATATGACAAGATTGTTAACTATGGATATTCATCCTCACTTTACCATGGATATTAACTTGTAAATCAACTTTGTTACAATACCATGGGCCAATACCATGACTTATCAATACGGCATGGCAAAAAACCATAACTTATTTCATAGTAAAAATATTTTATTTTAATTAAATTTAACAACATTTTCTTAATTGAATCTAAAAGGGAAAATCTATATATCTAAACCCTCACTACTACTAAAAATATTCCCATATAAATTAAATTAAGGTTTTAATAAAATTAAGTTAAGATGGATCGGTTCTTTATATATATATATATATATATATATATATATATATATATATATATAGAACTGGCATAGATCCATCTTAGCTAAGGATCCAAGGGATGAGAGCAGCACGCAAATTGATTAATTATAATAGATTAAAATATAGTGAATGATTTTTTTAAAGTTTTTCATTATTTTATTTTCTTTGACATGATTGATTCCAAATATATGTTAAGTCATTTTGCAAACAACTAAGTTTTTTTAATTTAGATAATTTCTTAAACACAATACACAATGTCATCAAATTTAAGAGAGTTTTGAGGAAGGGGTAGAGAGAGAGTGAGGTAGGTGGTGGGGGGGGGGGGGTGGGGGGGGAAGAGGAGTGTGAGGTGGGAGAGAGAGGGAGAGAAAGGAAGGAAGAGAGAGGAGAGACAAAGAGAGAGTATGGAGTTGGAGTGGGAGACAGAGAGAGGAAAGAACAAATAGATAGAGAGATAGAGGTGGAGAGAGAGAGGAGTGACAAAGGAGAGATGGAGAGAGAGTGAGGGAGAGAGGATAGGAGTGATGAGAAAGAAGAGGGGAGGATAGAGATAGGGAGAGAAGGGGAAGGGAGAGAGATGGAGACATACAAATGGATACGAACATGGAGGGGGAAGATAGTGACAAAGTTGGATGGAAGAGATAGATAGAGAGGGATAGTGATTTGGGGGGAGAGATAGAGGGAGGTGTGAGATAAGGGATAGAGAGGAAGGAAGAAATATATGAGGAGACAGAGATGGAATTGGAGGGGGAAGGAGAGGGAGGAAATAAGAAAAACATAGAGGGAGAAAGATGGAGAGGGAGATGAGGTGACAATGGAGTCATGGAGAGAGAGTGAGGGAGAGAGGAGAGCGGGAGGGAATAAAGAGAAGTAAATAGATAGAGAGGGAGAGAAGGGTAAGAGAGAGATAGACAGAGAAGGGGAAGAGAGTGAGAGTGTTTTTGTGTATGTTTAGGGGGGTGAGATAGAGAGAGGGAATAAAAAAGAGACACAAATACAAATATAGACATTATATAGTACTATATAACCAACTTAGATCTATGTTAATCCTATAACTATCAAGTGTCTAGAGGGATCCAATCTCTCAAGGTGGAAACATTTCCTCAAGTTTTTCACTAGAAAAAAAAAATTGCACGTAGAGAGATTCAATCCCTCTCGACGCTTGATAGATCTGGGGTTAAGATGGATCTAGGTCGGTTAATATGAAATTAAAGCAGTTTTTATTTGATATTATAGTCTTAAAAATTAAAATGCAACTCTTGAAATTAATTTCAAATTGGAACTAGATCCAATTAGATTCAATGAATAGATTTAAAAAAAATACATAATAATGTTTTTTTAATTAAAAAATATATTTTTAAAATTACAAATTATTAGAGATAAATAATGAAAAGTTGGCTCACCTATACACCATGTGGGGATGAATAAGTGTTTAAGGAAGGATAACCTTTCAACCAATCTTTAACAACCTTTCAATCCCCTATCACTTGTAAGTTTAGATTTCTCGACACAATCAAGATGATTAACATAAAAAAACATATTCATATTATTGTAGTACTTGTTAGGTAGTTGTATTTTTGTTCTTAGACTAAATTAGTCATTCATGTTAGTCATTTTTGGTTGTATTACTTATTAGCTAGTCACTATTTTATCCCATGACTAAGTTAGTGATTTATGGTCGTTGTTTTTAGTTTAATCACTTAAGATTGCTCATTTTTTGTAGTATTTCACTTGGAAAAGTTGTGGTGGCTAGCTTTTTTAGTCACCTAGTCAATAATTTCTCATTTTATACTAGTGATAGTATTACTAATAAATTTTAATTTTGGTTTCATTATGATTCATGGTATGAAGTGTCGTTGAAACAACTATTGGTTCATTGACATTGTTGGCAGTTGTAGTTATTCTAATAGATAATTTTGACACTGCATTGATCATATAATAAATGAAACCTAAATGTGGGATATGTATGTTTTGTTATGCACATGATGAGTGTGTTTGGGTAAGTGCATTTATGTTATAGTTCTAATGTACCTAATAACAATGCACACCAAATAGATCTATTCATTGCGATCAAAATTTAACGTTGACAAAATAGAGCATATGTTTCCCTAACAAGATGTAGATGCAGGACTGAATGTATTAGAGCACAAGGAGAAGATGCAATTACTATTTTAGTTATCTTTATGGAAACATATATTTTTTTTCTTTCATTTCATAATGCAAGAAAACTAAAGATCATAGAATATATTTACTCCTTAGCTTAGATTGATCCATTAAATGTAATGGGTTTTGAAGGTCTATTTGACTCTAGCCACTCAAGGTTTCTTTCTGTGCATCATGTTTTAGCTACTAAAAATTTTTAATGTTCAGCTAAGAGATAGATCTGATTAGGCAGTGCATGGATTTAATATAAAATGTGTTCTTTGGTCGATTGATATTGTTAAACACTTTTGGAATTTTTTTAAACTTTAATTACTAGAGGTCCTATCACACTATTCAAAACACGCAAAGGTTTATCGCATAAGTATCCATAGAGAATATGCACTCGTTGTTTGGTCAATTTAGTGTCCTAAATTGCTCTACATAAATTATCAATCTGGGTATCCTAAACTGATGAAGTTTAGTGCACTATATGTGCTAGATGGCCCTTCTTACTTCAACATTTTTGAGTTTTATGTTGTCTTGGGGTTTTTGATCTTTTAATCCATAATGATTTACAGTGTACTGAACAAAATCTTAAATCTACTTCTGCTAAGAATCTAGAGAAATGAAATGAGGACTAAAAGTTCTTTAAGCAAGATTTGGAAGTAAAGTTTAATCAAGAAATGAAAACAGAGTTTCTATTTCTACTGTTATCATTGTTTCCAAATCATGAACTAAAATAACTTAGAAGTGAAATTACAACTACTGTCTAATCACTTATAAAAACAAGGCTAAATGGAATACTGAAAGTGAAATTACAACTACCTATTATGGAAACAAAACTAAAATGAAATACTGAAACCGAAAGTGAGATTACAACTACTGTTTAGTCTATTGCAGAAATAAAACTTAATGAAAAATTGAAAGTCACATTACAACACAACTAAATGAAATACTTAGTCACTCTGCTTCTCAATTTTGGAAGACAAACATCCTTGGGATGACATTTCGAGGAATTCTGTATTTCATTATCCTAAGAGAAGATAAATCCAGAAACGCAGAAAAGACTCATTACATGAATGAAGTATTCAACCACTTAGTTTCAGATGAGTTATCAACTAGAAGGGATTTTTAGGAATATTCATCTACACCATGAGTCACTAAGCTAGTAATAAAATGACAATAATTGCAATGGTACTGATCAATCTAACTTAAAACTTAAAGACTAGTGAAACAATCAATGAAATAAACTACATTACACTATTGTATTTCAACCTCTAACTACTGATAGAAACTAGAAAGAAATTAGACAAAAAGAAGCTATTCTGCATTGAAAGAAGTTATTCTGTGTTGGTAGGAAAATGATAAAGACTGCATTATAAACAATGTTGGTTATGGAAATGATTATGAACACTATGAAAGAAATAGTGAATTGACAATTTAACTATAAAAGACACAACAAAATAAAATGAAACCTTAGTCAGTGCAGGGGCCCTCTACAACTGCTCAGGTGACGTGTACTCAATCAAAACTCCAGAAACACTTTTAGATATCCATAAAACAAATGGTCTTCATATTAAAAACAGAGAACGAGTTTTTCAAAATTACAAAATAGTAGTCTGAGCTTAATACATGAGCAAATTCGAACTGGTTCTGCATTCTTCACACAGGTATTTATAAGGAAATTATACAACTGTTTATGGAGAAAAATAAGCTACAGCAAAAAACACGTAGTAGATAGGCACACAAAATTATCTTCCTTGGTTGCTGGAGTCATAAATCTAAGGTGATGGTTGTTGGGTTCGGTTGCATAGATGGTTGTTGAAGTGCGTGGGCTTATGAAGTTGTTTCGGATCCCATCACTGTGAAACGTGTACAAACAGAGTCATGTTTGTCTTAGGTCTCTACATTTGACTTCTCCTTTGAATGGAGTCTTGTACCATTGTTTGGTCTAAAATGCGGATGCAAATCATAGTTCAATTAATGTCAACCCGGGGAGGTAAACATATTAGTGCCACTTATAGGTCTAGAAATATTTCTAATTTGTCCAAAATATATTGGTTCTCTTACAAGAACACTTTCATTAAGATCTCATCCAACAACTAAACAAACTAGAGAGATTCCTAATTTGTCTGAGATCTATTGGTTCTCTTACAAGAACACATTCATCAAGATCTCTTCCAACAACTAAACAAACCTAGATCTAACATTCGTCAAGATCCTATGATTCTCTTACAAGAACACATGAATTTTAGGATCCCCTCCAATATTAGAACATCTAACAAAAACTTAAAAGTTGAAATGAAATAAAAACATAAATTAAATTATACCTAAAATAAGCATGCAAGTGAGGCCATGGGGGACCTCCATAGCTCCACAAGCACACCACTTCAAAGGATACTCAAATGTAGAAGCAACAAAATCAAAGTATGTTTCTTTATTTCGAAATCTCCATCATGATGTACAAACCAACTTTAAGATTACAAATGGAACTCTAATATTACAAATGAGGATTCTAATATTACAAATGAAGGAGATTATACTCCTATTTATACAATGGGATGAGATAACAAACTCATAATGATGATCCACTAATCTCTATTTAGTTCCATACATCTCTCAACCATCTAGACACATAACCCCCTTTTGTCCTTGATCTTCTCCATGAGATCATGATCTTCGCCATGAGGCTTATCTTATCAAATTCGAATTTTATCATTCAAGGCCACATAAAGGTGTCTTCGAAGCTTCCTTTGTACCTACACATGTCACAAAAACAATCCACTTTCCATATATGCAGTAAAATATAATATTTTCTAATATTTAATCAAGAATTTCTCTTAAAAATGCTTGAAAATAAATAATATTTGGAAGATATAAATGAGACCCATAAATGATGAATAATAGGGAAAATCAAGTGACATGGTAGTGAATAATGAGTGATATAATGGAAGCATAGGTGAAAAATTTATGGTAATGAGTGATATTTGTATGAATTTTTGAAGCCCAACATACCCCCCAACTAAAGCTCTTACATGTCCTCATGCAAGCTACTACAATGACTTATCTGATTTGATTATTAGATGAGCTTCCTTTTACAAGATGTTTGGTTCTTGTGTTACAACCATCTTTCAATCATGGACTTTATTTTAACTTTGCACATCTTTTGATAACTTTATTTTTTCAAACGATTTGCATCTTTGAATGATTGGTTCTTGTGTTACAATAATTATTTCCTTTGTTGAGATCTCTTTTTAATGATCGGCTCTTGTGTTACAATCATTATTTACTTTGTTGAGATCAATCATTTTTAAGAATTCATTTAATATGCTCATCATTTTGTAGTAGTTTTTATTATGGGAAGACTATTTGGGTTAAGATGTAATATGAATGAGAGAAATAAATGAAATGTGCAATCCCCCCCTCCCGCCCTGGCTTCCCCCCTCGCCGCGCCGCCCCCCCCCCCACCAATTGATGGTTTTTGGCAATTTTTAATGAGAAAGGTGATAGTGAAATAGTGGAATATTTTCCAAATATCATCATTTTAGCATCTAAAAAGAATTTCAAGATTAAAGGTTAGAAAACATCATACCTTACTTACCTAAAGAAGTGGATGAATCATGCATGTTCAGCTGCTGCAATTTTGATATGAATCTTCTTCTGCAAGTTGTGGATGAAAAATGGATCTGTATTGTCATATCTGTTGCTGGATTTTCTGCTCGATAGTCTGATGAATCTGATGACTCTGTTG
The DNA here is from genome assembly GCA_000404065.3 of Pinus taeda. Lineage (NCBI taxonomy): Eukaryota > Viridiplantae > Streptophyta > Pinopsida > Pinales > Pinaceae > Pinus > Pinus taeda. The sequence continues at coordinate 185,519 of APFE030551374.1, forward strand.
AATATGGCTGAAAATGTATAAGGCTTGGAAGGTATATAAAATATAGAAGTTACATTCCCCCCCAGCCTTATTTATTTAATTGTGTTCAAGTCATGACAAATGTAAAAACAATGAAAGGAAGGCTGCTTCATTTTCTACAAAATATGGGTCTTCAAGTCTTCAACACTCGATGGCACAAATCTTACTATGTGAATAAATGTGCCAGTGTTGAACATAGCAAGAAGTTGTTGACTTAGTGGCTGTTAATGAATGCCCTTAGCCAACACAAGAGCTCCCACCATTGATTCCAATGGGTGTCAGGATGCTTAACACATCTTTGTAGGTACGAATAAATTTGTCGTGGTCGAGTGACCTACAAGATGCAACGTACAAGGGATATTAGTGTACTCCCATTGTTCATTGGAAAGAGTACTTTCCATTAAGGCATGCAAGCCTCTAGGTGTTTTTACAAAGATAATTAGACTCTAGGACTTTGACTCAATGATATCCATAGAAGCAGGGTTTTATTGGAAGAAATGAAGGGGAATGGTAATGACAAGGAAAATGACAATAAGCTTGTAAGCAATGGATGTAAGGAAATGCATGGTGTATGAATAAGAACTCTTGCTGTGAAAATGGATATGGAAAGGTCATGCTTTAAGGATTTACAATTGGTGGAATTCAAAATTTGTTTCAAAAAGGGAGGTGCAAGGTAGTGGTTGTGGAGTTCGATTTTTCTTTTGAATTTTTCATGAATTTAGTCTTTGGAAGACCAATTGTCGTCACAATGTAATCTCTGTAATGGTCACTTGATTATCCTGTAACCTGTAAAAAAAACTTGGTAGAAAGAAAACATAAGTGTGTTCAAGAAGAAATGGCCATTTCCTTCATGATTCTTACACAAAAATTTCATACCAAATAAAATAGATTAAGGACATTCAAAGTGTTGAAATTGACTCAATCATGATATTAATATCAATCCATTCGTAAAGAAATAACCATGAAAAGTAAATTTACTCCCTGTTTTTGTCAACTAACTTTTGTGCATGGCGAAAAGCTTGGCATTATAGATTTGTTGTTTCTTGCATATTAGTACATTATAAAAGCATACAACAATATGAAATTGCCAACTCTAAAGGAAGTTAATAAGCATTTAAATAATCCACCAAATGTTCTTTTAAATTAATCTTCCAAATGTTCCATTATATGTTTTCAAATCAATGAAATATCAAATTTGTGTAAGATTTCCTTGGAAGACTTCGAAGTATCTTTCAAGTGAAGGAGTAAAAAGATCTGCAATCAAAGGGTATTTTGAAAATGACAAGAGTGGTTTGAAATCCTGGTTTTGCAGTTAGAAGAAAGATTGTTGATGCCACCAACCAAATTCCCTTGGATCAGCTGTGGAATATCTGTGGTGAAAAGATGATTTGAAACCTTGGTTCTGTAGTCTCAAAAGCAGTTATTCCACCACCCAAAGTGCCTTTCCATTAGCTATTGAAATTCTGCAATTAAAAGATGATCTACAACCAAGGTTCTGAAGAAAAAAAATTAGTGATTTCATCAGACAAATAGCCTCAGATCTGCTATTGAAAATCTGCAGTTAAAATATGGTTTGAAACCTTGTTTTTACAAGATCAAAATCAGTGATGCCACTAGCTAAATAGCCTCATATTAGCTGTAATTAAGGCTCACATAATAAATATGAGATCTAAGGATCAAAACAATCAGTAAACCATAGTTTTACAATAGAGAGAAAGAAGCAGCACTATTTATGAAAAGAGGTGCAACCCTAGAGATAAAAATGATTCAGAAGTGTGAGTGCAACACTTGCTGCGTTTTGAAAATGCTTTGACAGCTTCATGATGGGCATATTAGCGTTCTTGACTTTGGTTTGTAGATGCTCATTTTCAGCCAGGCAACACGTGGTGGTGCAAATCGCTCAAATCGAGCCAATAAATCTGCATGCAAAATCACTCAAATTGCTCAAAATCTGCTTCACTGCCAGCAAAACCTACAATTCTCTACACATTAATTGTAAAAACCATTTTTTCTTCACGTAGTTATCTAAATAGGGTCTTGAAGAACCATGATTCCCTCTTAGACCATTAGGAATTCAGGCAAATGATTTCTGCGTTATGTAATCTATTATGCTGTGGAAAAAACCCATGTCTTCGTTTGTCCAAATTTGTCCTGTTTTGATCACAAACTACTTTTCAAAATTGACATTTTTAAGGGGTTACATTCTCAAGATGTTGGCATCCACTATGAGGCAGTGGGAGTAATTGGATTTGCAATCTGATAATTCACTTTTTTTTTTTTCATTTTTCTAATTTTGAAATGGAATTTCTTCTTCACCTTGAGTTTCATCAGAACTTACTCTTAGAAGTTGAGACTCCCGACTCTGAACAGGACCACTCTTATTCTATCTTATCAGTAGTCCAACAAAAGTTATCTAAACATGCATCCCATCTTGCACAGAAGAAGAATCTATCTCTTCTGCTCTAGAAGCACACAACACTCCATGAGTACAACTTACATAGCTAGGAATGCAGTAACATCCTTGACAAAGGCCTGAGCTGTAATTAACAAGAACATTTGTTCGTAGATGACAGTAACAAGCCCCCATTTATTCAACTCTCCTTTCCTTTTCTAGACCCTAAAATTCTCTTCTTCCAGAGCCTCCTATTCAATTGCATCTTTAAGAAGATATATTAAGTCGTCCATTATGAACTCTAAAACTATGCCCAAGAGCCTCTCCTGTAACAAGGCAGCTACGAATGCAAGAACTCAACACTTGATCATTCAATTTAATATTCCATGAATAAACCCTCCCGCAGTTTGTAATTGGGAATTTTTGGGCCATATGTGTGTTTTGTACTTTCTGGAGCATGATGAACAAGTGTCTAACATGTCTGGCTAACCTTCTCTTGTGGAATGCGTACTACCAGAGATAAGTTATTACTTGTTTAGAATATTAAGGCCACGGCCTTATATGCCTTCACAGTAAAGGAAGTCATGATCATTTGATTGGCTTCTTGGATGGTCTCATCTTCGCTCAGAACTAGTGCAGATAGAGGTATTTTAAAGGTGTTTATCAACATGTCAAGATTACAGCTTGTTGAATAAGATGCACTGATTTGTTAAGTGAAATGATTGCAAGACGTCAACTGACTAACACATTCTCAGATCTTTTCAAAATGAACATAAAAGTTTGAAGCCAGAGATGAGCTGTCAATTTATATTTGATGGTATTTTGTGTTTCTCATCTGACACTTGAATTTTCCGAATATCACTACAAAATTGTCTCCTCTAGAAAATCTGAATTGACATTATCTCTTTGAACAGATGTCTGATTTTTCTCGAAAATTTGGTTAAGCTTTTATTTGTTGTATTAGTTTGAATTGTTTTTTTTTTAAATAAAAATGAAATTGAACCTATCTCTAAATAAAATGGTTAGTTTTCGAAAAGTTTTTATTTTTTTTAATAATAACATATAGGTGTGTGTGTGTGTGTGTGTGTGTGTGTGAATATTTTTATTTTTATTTTTTATTTTTATTATTTTTTTAAACGAAAATTCAAAAAAAAAAACTAAATTTTATCTAAATTCTTTTAAGATGATCTTTTGCTCAGTTACAAAATTCTTTATTGTCATATCACAGATCAAAATTTTTATTTGAAATAAATCGATAGATTTTCTGATCTTCCTGATCGCACAAAGTACATGAAGAGAGCATACTAATCTTTTGATTTATTTTTATTTATGTACGTTAGCGTGGATGGATAATAAACACAATCAAGATCTGCGATCAAACCTTGCATTATCTACACTCTTTCTGCAATGTCGCAGGGGTGTTTAGACTCTCAGAAGACAAAGCTTTCCGATAATCAAGCTCCTGGCTTACCCGCGATACAGAAACAAGATATAGAAATGCAAAGATGAAGTAGCTCTTACTGTGCCGCTGAATTTATTCATGATGTTTTATTTTTATTTTCAAAAATAAGACTAAAAACTTCTAATGAGATTAAGACTAAAAACTTTTAATGAGATCTCATTTTATTTTTCTAATTTATTCTATCCAACTTGCTTGAAAGATTTTTTTTTTATTTCCTAGGTAAAAGAATGCTTCCAATGAAGCCATCTATGGATTAAAAGTTTGAACATGCTCACATCACGATATAAAATTTTTATGTTATGTTTTACAAGTATGTGAGTAACTTGTCTTAGAGTTGGCTCAAGGTTATTTTCCTTGCTCTCCAAGAAGTACCTATTCAACATTGTCAAATTCTTCATCCGTAGATGGATTAGTGAGAAATGGGGTTTTAAAATAAAAGCTGAATTTAAATTAACTATGTGAAAAAAAAAAAAAAATTGCTCCAAAGTTTGAACTCCTTTATGAACCTGTATCACCAAGTTCCACAAATTAGTTACTAGTGTTAGTCTTTGAAGCCTTGTCCAGTGATCAAACATGCTCTTACAAAGTGATTTTAAGGTGTCAGGGTTATGTTGGCATTATGATGTATATGTTGTACTTGATGACAACCCGTGTAGTGCAGTAGTGTTATTTTCGGGTTCCGCAGGTGCACCGTCCAAAATGTGTGGACATTGGCAGGTTGCGCAGGTGCTCCGTTCATAAGATGTGGATATGTTCGCATGCGTTTCGAACAAAAAGTGCGAACCTAAAATGCACGGACTTTCATGCAGAGAAAAATGCGCACATGGAAAATCTTATGTTTGGTCCATGGTATTTAGTTCGACACTTTTTGATCCTATGTTTTTGGTCCGTGGTTTTGCGTGTAAAAGTATTGAACCCCGGTTTTGGATCCCTAGTATTGGATCTCTATGGTTTTGGTCCATGGTTTGAGAAAGGCCTAGACTATAAAAAGGGAAGGAGATCACTTGGCCACTTCACTTGTGTGTATTGAATATCTTAAGGGCAAGATCTGAAATTCTGGTGATCGGTTTGTGAGTGATAGCTCGATCTAAATCAAGGAGAAACCTGAGTATTACAGGTCAGATCTACTGATAGGTCAAGATCTCTTGAGCGCATGATCAGATCTGGAAGCCTGGGTTATAATTAAAGACTGATAAATTGTTTATACCCGAATGTCCGCATGCCAGATACAGCTGCAGGTGTGGAGGTGCGCAGTCTAGAGACATACGCAAATGCGGAGGTGTGCAAGTGAGCCGCAGTCATAGGTGTGGAGGTGTGCAGGCTAGAATGTGGATCAGGTGCGGAGGTGCGCAGTCAAGTAAACAGCGCAGGTGCGGCGCTGCGCAGAATAGAAGACAAAGCAGGTGCGGAGCTCTGCAGGCTCGACACAGTAGAAGTGCAGATATCTGTAGGTTTCTATTGGTGAAGTTGCAGACTTTTCTTGAAATATATTTTGGCTGCCTTTTGTCTATTGCTACAGAGTTCTGGGTTTTAGAATCGGTGTCTGGTTACTGGTATTGTTTTCTGGTTACTGCATTCTGAGAAGCTATTGATTCAATAATTGTTTGTGGAAAGGAGATTGGTTGATTCACATGTACTTGATGATTATTTAATGTTCGTGGATCCAGTATGAAAATTTATGAAACATGGTCCCTAGAAGAAAAGAGAAGGTTGTAGCCTTCTGTGGGTTGTAGCCTGTGTACTGGTAAAGGACTGCACCAGTACAAAATCATTGTAAAAAGAAGTTTCTAATTGAAAGAAGATAGAGACATATTGTAGCAGGTGGTTTTCACCCACATTGGGTTTCCACCTTATATCTTGTGTTATTTGGTGTGACTGTTGCTCTATTTTTGTTCTTATTATATGGTTCTAACTCACAGATTAATATACTATAAGTATACATAAGTTTCATCTAAAAATATTTGTATAAATTGAAAAGAGTTTGATAATATTGATTCACCGCCCCCCTCAGTATTATTTCCAACAATTGGTATCAGAGCAGGTCCTTCAGGAAAAGCTTGATTGCTTGAAGGAAGATCTATCATCATGAGCAACTACGAAAAGGAAGCATCTATCAGGCCATCGATATTTGATGGAACCAACTTCATCTATTGGAAGGTAAGAATCACTGCCTATCTTCAATCTCTTTGTACATAAGTTTGGGATATTGTGGAAACAGGATACACATTTCCGTCAGCAACTCCTACAGATTCAGCTGGTAAGAAGAAGTATGAAACAAATGCAAAATTTGTCAATACTCTATTTGGAAGTCTATCTCAATCAGAATTTGTCAAGGTGATGCAGCTCAAAAGCGCAAAAGAAATATGGGACAAGATCGTTCTGAGCTATGAAGGAGATGAGCAAGTAAAATGAGAAAAATTACAAACTCTTAGAATTCAATATGAAAGTCTCAGAATGCATAATGATGAAAGTGTGGCTAGCTATTTCCTACGTATAGATGAGATTGTAAATTGTATGAAAAACTTGGGTGAAGAAATAAAAGAAGTTGTTTTGGTTGAGAAGGTTCTAAGATCTTTGTCTCCTAAGTTTGATTCAAAAGTTTCTGCCATAGAAGAATCTAAAGAATCTTACCATGTCACAATTACACGGAATTCTAACTGCTTACGAAATGAGAAAAGGAGGGCCATCAGACAGAAGAGAAACTGCATTCAAAGCTTCATGAAAATGAGATTACTATGAGCCAGGACATATATTAGAAGAAGAGGAAGAATCAAATTTTGTCAAGAACGTTCAACGAGGAACTGGAAGATTCAAAGGTAAGCTACCTTTCAAATGCTTTGCTTGTGGAAGAGTCAGTCATTATGTTGCAAAATGTCCTCATAAAGATAAACTAGACAGAGGTAAGGAACTTGTTAGATGGAACAGAAAATAGTAAGTAAGAAGAACAATTATACTCATGAAGACAGTGATGGACTTTCAAATAGTGATGAAGATGAACAAGGTCGTGAAAATAGACTTTTGATGGCTTTTGAAGATGATGATTTCTTGGATGCTATAAATGAAGAAGGTTTGTATGAAGAAATTTCTAAACTTAAAATTTGTTTAGAAGAAAAGAATATGATTATTGATACTCTAACATTCCAACTTGCTGAAAAGGATAAACACAATGAAAATTTAGAATGGGAAATTGTGGGACTTAGAAAGGAAATTGAGAAAACACAAGCCCTTAATCTCAGATTTGCTAAAGGATCTGAAACTCTAGATGAGATTATCAAAGTGCAGCATTCTCCTCTAATCAAAACAGGTCTTGGATATTCCGAAGAAGCGTCTCAATCTCAGAAGCAAGCACAGAAGCCATCAACCTCCAAAAGCTACCTTGATGCAGCAAGGAGAAATGAACAGCAAAAGCATGATGCAGATCACCAGGTAAATCAGGGACAAGTTGCTTCAAGAATGATCAAAGATTATCGGGAGCAATCTACTTCAAGGATGAACATAAACCTCAACCGACCTCAGGTAAATCGTTCTCAATTCATCTCAAGAATGGATGGAAACTACAATCATATGGTTGGTAGATTTGATAGTCACAGGAATTTCTTCAATGGCCAATGTTTCTCTTGTCATAACTTTGGTCATAAAGCGGCTTAGTGTGTTTCCTATAAGACCATCATGACTAGGAAAGCTCAAAAACAAAGGGGTATGACAAGAATCATGAAAAGAACCTACAATAACTTCTCTGCTCTTGAAAATAAAATAGAATGCACTATCTGTAACAATTTCGGTCATGAAGATTCTGAATGCAGAAGTAGGTTTCGGCAAACAATTCAGAAGGAGCAGACTTCATTGAGTTCAAAAACATGGAGAAAGAAAGAACCACAACCAGATAGATGTGGGATAGCCCTATATGCAGAAGGACAAGAAAATCAATGGTACATTGACAGTGGATGCTCAAAACATATGACAGGTGATAAAGAAAAACTTCAGTCATATACTGCCTTAGAAAGGGAAAAGAAGGTATCATTTGAAAATGACACCCTGACATTCATAAAAGGTAAAGGTTTTGCCCAGTTGAAAAAGAAGGTCAAAGCTGGTAATGTTATGTATGTTGATGGCTTAAAGCATAATTTATTAAGTGTTAGTCAAATGTGCGATCAAGGAACTGAGGTAATATTTAGATCAAATGGATGTATTTCTCGTGAGCTTGACACAGGAAAAACAATGATCAAAGGCACACGAACTCCAAATAATTTATACATATTCAAAGAAGGAGAACAATAATGCTATCTAAGCAAGAATGATGAACACTGGCTATGGCACAGAAGATTGGGACATCTTAGCTTCTCCTAGATAAGGAAAGCATGCAAATATCAGGCAGTTCGTGATCTTCCTGACATCAGAATTCCAGAAAATACAATATGCAAATCATGCTAATTTGGTAAGCAAACCAAAAATAATTTCCCTGAGAAGGAAGGATCAGCTAGCAGGCCACTTGAACTTGTCCACACCGATATATGTGGTCCAACTAGGAAGAGGTCACCTCGAGGAGAAGAATACTTCATTTTGTTCATTGATGATTTTTCAGGGATGTGTTGGATAGGGCTCATGAAGTATAAAGATGAAGCTTTCGAAAAATTCAAGTCATTCAAAGCTTTGGTTGAAAATGAATCAGACCGCAGAATCAAATGTCTTAGATCTGATCGAGGAGGAGAATTTACCTTAGATGAATTTTTCGATTTTTGTGAAGAACATGGAATGTGAAGGGAATTTTCTCCTGCAAGGACTCCTCAGCAAAATGGAGTAGTAGAAAGGATGAACAGAACCATTCAACAAATGGCTCGTGCTATGCTTGATAAGTCTGGAACTCCTGCAACCTTCTGGGGTGAGGCTGCATTTGCTGTTGTTACTATTCTCAACAAGATAAACATTCGGGTAAAAAGCACTCAGACTCCTCATGAACTTTGGTATGGTAAGACTCCCAGCGTAAAATACTTCAAAATTTTTGGAAGCAAATGCTACATTAAAAAGACTGATGAAAATCGTGGGAAGTTTGAAACTAGAGCAGATGAAGGCATTTTCTCCGTGGTATTCAGATATCATCTATGTGCTTAAAAATTTGTCACCACTGCCCGACATGACTAGAAACAAAGCTAGAACACTCAAATTGAAGGCTGTGAAGTTTTGCATTCTAAATTATGCACTTTATTGGAAAGATCCCAGTGACATTCTCTTAAATTGTTTGGTGGAAAAAGAAGTAAAGAAGGTCATGGAGGATTTCCATGAAGGAGACTGTGGTGGTCAGCGTTTTTGGAAATCAACAGCAAATAAAGTCCTCAGAGCGGGATACTATTGGCCGACATTGTTTGTTGATGTATATAAGGTGGTTAAGAGTTTTCATAAGTGTCAGATTTTCGAAGGAAGGCAGAAATTACAGCCTTTCCCACTTAAGCCCATTGAATTGAGTGCTCCTTTTCAGCAATGGGTGTTGGATTTCATTGGTGAAATTCATCCCGCTTCTTCCGGTCAGCATAGATGGATCCTCATAGTGACAGATTATTTCACGAAATGGATTGAAGCAATTCCCACCAGACAAGCTACAAATGCGGTAATTATTCATTCCTTGAAAATAACATCTTGTCTCACTTTGGTTGCCCGAATAAGTTAATCACTGATAACGCAGGAGTCTTTTTTCTTCTATATTGGTTATAATAGGGCTTTATGTTAATTACCCAGTGGCCTTTGAAAACCATGAGGGGCTGAGAAGCAATTAAGGATTTGGTTTATTCCAGCTAAGCAACACTCCAGGCCCTTATTATGTAATGTGTGAGATAATTTACCTTCAGTCGTTATTAGGTTACGAACTTCCGCCTTGGAAATTAATTTCAGTTGTAAGACTTATATTTACAGTCTTTTGAAACTATATAGTGATGTTGAAATCCTCTGTCCACTAGTCTTCTATTAAACCTAAGAGTATATGGTTTGTAAATTATTTTTATTATAAAGAGTTCTTTTATTTTCTTTCACGGCTCAGATTTGATATGGGTAAAGTCTTTAGTTTCTTCGTTAATGGTTTCCATATCCCACCATGCACTTATTAAGTTATTTGTACTTATGTTTTAATTTAGACATTCTTAAATTCTATTTTTAATTGATTGTGAAAGTTTTATATATATATATATATATATAAATATAATTTTTTAATTGATTGTGAAACTCTTTATATATATATATAAATTTTTTTCATGTTTTAGGTTCATACTTGTTTTGCTTATGAAGTTTGTGGATTTCTTTTGTAAAAAAAACCATTCTTTTTTTTTTCAAGGTAGTTGTATCTTCACATTAAGTTTGGGTTTTTTTAGTCATGTTTTCTCTTTCTACATTGATTAATAAGGTTTAGGATTGTTAAGCTAGTCTTTCTAGGATTGATTAATAAGGCATAGGTCTCTTCCCAACTAGTCTTTTTAGAGATTGATTAATAAGGTTTATGACTCTTCCCAACTAGCCCTTGTGAAGATTGATTAATAAGGTTTAAGATTGTTTCGAGCTAGATGGACCTTGTTGGCTCTAGCTTGGAACTAACCTATACCAACACTACAGAAAAAGTTGAACATAATTCATCAGTAAGTTACAAAGTCTTACACTTTACACAAAACTACAAAACATAATTAGGTTTAAGATTGTTCCGAGCTAGCTAAACCTTGTAGCTTCTAGCTTGGAACTAACCTATACCAACACTACAGAAAAAGTTGAACATAATTCCTCAATAAGTTACAAAGTCTTACACTTTACACAAAACTACAAAACATAATTCCTCAATTACACAGTGCATAACCATTCAAACTCAAAACAAAACAGTTGTCCCACTTTTCTATTTCTCATGTAATCGAGTTGCCATAAAATTAATAGAATGATCCTCCTCCCAACAAGTGAGAATCAATATTCTCTAATGAGGTGCGAGAGATAGCTTCATATGCAGAACAATTGCATAACCAACTAGCTTCATATCTAGAACAATTGCAGAACATAGACCTAATAAGTCCATCCCAACCATATTCACTCTAGGGTTTTAAACTAAATTCATAGTTTTGGCAGTTTCCTACCTCCCTCCAAAACTTCTTGTTAGAGGTATTAAGTTTGCAGCATGTCTCCTCTTCAAGGTTTCCTCCATTTTCTCTCCCCTCTTAGCTCTCTTTTTTACAACATTAAACAAAGAAACTTCAATATAGTAATTATTACTTGCTATGAATACTTTAAGCTAAATTTAAAAACATTATAATAATATTTCTCCTCCTTAAATTAAAACACACGAAACTAAATTTAAAAGCATTATAATTATATTTCCCCCCTTAAATTGAAAGACCTAAAGCTAGTTTAGGATGACAATTGTTACAATTATTACTAGTAGTTACAATTGTTACGAGCCACTAATCCTTTAACTTCAAAGTATCCACCCTCTTAAACTTAGTATTCAGATAATAAATCTCAGATTATTTGGATAATAACTATGCATTAGGATAACAACCATCTAAATAAAAAAAATTATAACAGGTTTGTTGAGATGTCAATTAAAAGATTTGCTTAAGTTAATTTGAGATTTTAGATCCATTGAGATAACAACCATCTAAAGCTTTTTGGTTATAACCTCTTTGTTGAAATGTGAATTAAAAATTTTGCTTTATTATAAAAAAAAAAATTACAAAACTAAAAAATTCTGAAATAATTATTTAATCATATATCAAATTACAATCAAATAGTTAAGTATATTTACTATTAAAATTATATATATAAATATAAATATAAATATATATTAATTATTTTCTTTAAAACTAGTTTAAAACCAATGACATTATATTACGGAAAAACATTAATAATAATTTTTAAAACATTTAAAATTAAAATATATCTGTTATATTACCATTCAAAATAATGGTTTAATAATATCTCAATACAATTAACCAAATCCAAAAACTATTCAAAATAATTAATTAAGTCTTAAAAAAATAATAATCAATCTTATTAAATTGATTATCAATGTATCTTTCAGCAAGTATTTGTTAACCTATTTATGGACAAAATTTACAATTTGGTCATCAAGAAAGAAGAAAATTCCAGTGAACAATTTTTTGGTGTCAACTTACACGTATGAATAATTTTGAAAAATACTAATGGTTTGGTATTTTTAAAAGATTATCATTCTTTTAGAAATTAAATTATTTAAATTCATATAAGAGTAATTAAGATATTTAAAATTTAAAAGATAATAAAATTAATATTAATGAATTAATGATTAATTTATAATTTTAAATAAATATTTGGTTTTCGACTAAGTGAAATATTTAAAAGGAAATTTACATATAAATTCTTTTTAGTTAAGATAAAAGACTTTCTAACTAGATACCTTTATAGGGAGATTCACATATAAACTTTTTTTAGTTAAGATAAAGGACCTTTAACTCAAGGAGGCAATCACCTATTACAAAGGAAATTATATATTTTATATTAAATAAAAATAAAATACATCAATGATAATGTTCTCCCAAAAAAGGTGGTTGAAGCCTAATAATTGTTGGTAGTTTTGGATTTCTAATGGAAATGTTAGAAAAGGCACCTTAGAAAGGTTATAATTAATATTTAAGAAAATTTAAGAAAATGTAAAATTTGAAATATAGATTTAGAATATTTTAATAATTACGAAAAAATAAATATTTAGAATTAGATCTTTGCTTGAAATTTGTGATATTTATGAATTATTGGTAGTTTTGGATTTCTAATGGAAATGTTGGGAAAAGGCCTCGCAGAAAAAAATGATAATGGTAGAAATTCAAAAGGATACAATCATAGTGTTCTAAGTAGTATTTCATTAAATTAAAGAAAATGCAAAATTTGAAATATAGATTTAGAACATTTCAATAATTACAAAAAATAAATATTTAAAATTAGACCTTTGCTTAAAATTTGTGATATTATGATACTTCTTATTATTTGTTTTTTAGTCTCTAAAAAATATTATATAAGTTTAAATTCCAATTTAAACTTATATGTCATCACAAAGAGAGATTTCTCTTGATTATATTATAAAAGAATAAGTGTTTTGACATAAAATTAAAAAAACCAAATATTATAAAATATATTTTTTTAATTATAAATAAATTTTATTAATAAAATATTTTATTAAAATAAATAATTATAATTTATTTATATTTATAAAATTCTAAATATTTTTTTTGAAATTTTCACATTTAGAAGTTATGAACTTTATTATATATAATAGAATATTTTATTAAATATATAAATTAATCATTATGGCGATTTTATTAGTGATTAGTATGGTAATGATGGTAGTTTAATGTTTTATTAAACGTTAAAATTAATTATTATGATAATAATTTAGAGTTATGGTAATAATGTTATTTATATTAATTTGAAATTTAATTGATTTTGATCTATACATTTTTATATTTAATTAAAAGATAAGATATATTATTTTAGAATAATTATTATATATTTCTAATTATTAATATTATATTTCTAATTTAAATAAATTATATGTTTAAAAGTAGGTGTTTTTTAATAAAAAGTTGTAACCTTAAATTCAAAGATGATGTAGGAAGACTTTAAAAATATATTATCATTGTTATTATTAAGAATTAATAGACAAAGTAAAATGGAAGTACAACTTAAATAAAAATTTAAAATAAAAAGTATTATAGTACAAAATTATTTATGGTAAAAGAACTATGACAATAATAATAGTAATCTATTTTTAATGTTATGGAAAATTTAAGCTAAATTGATGTGTTTGAGATCTTATGTCTATGGGAAAAGAAACATTTAACTATTTAATTGCTAAAGTCTATAAAAATATACATATTTTAACAAATAAATTGACATTTATTTTTTTAAATATATGAAAGAATATAAAAACACTATAATAATAATAATAATCTATTTTTAATATTATAGATAATTAACATTAAATAGATGTGTTTGAGATCCTATGTATATAGGACAAAAATTATGTAATTATTTGATTGCTAAAATCTATAAAAATATACATATTTTAAAAATTAAATTAACTTCTATTTTTAAATTTATAAAAAATAATTAGGCAAACCAAAAATAACTACACTACCCACCTTGTATGATTGGTTGCATAAACCCAAACTAAAAATTTACATTTATCTGTTCTGGTGACTGGAGTCTTACAAGACATAGCTTGCATATGAATTCCACGACCATTATCAGGTCACCATTATGTACTGCAACATTTTGTCGGTATATGTATATATATGTGTATATATATATATATATATATATTTAAGATACGTAGTTAAGGTTTCACATCCAAATCGGTATGCCCCATACCAAATGCCAGGTGATTACTACTGGATTTAAAAAGCAGAAAAAGGTAATATTGTCCACTGCTGTCACTACCAGATTTTCCTTCCATTCAATTCGGTGACATGTGGCCTGCCCGTCTCACACACATGGTACCCTCAGTCGTCATCGCTCTCAGGCTCACTTTTGTTTTTCACGAACAAAAGATCAATTGCAATCTTCATGTACGGTGATAAGGAAGCCATGAGTGCACAGATAAAGTGAGGTTCCTTTTTCTGTAACATATATGCCATGAACATGTGATAGGAAAGCGCTGTTTTAATGGAATCAAAACAAATATGGTTGCAGCGCAGGCAGCAGTTACAGGTGTTTTCCATTTCTAAAGTGATTCTGTAAAGTGAAATGGAGCCCCTATTATGCAATTTAAATTGTATAATAAAATAAGTTTATTTGTTTTTATTATAGATTAATCTAAGTATACTCACCATTTAATTTATATCATTACTTTGATATTTATAATTTTTATTATTAATGATACCCTAGAATCAAATTGCACTGATGTGTCATGACAAAAGAATCCATCACTAATATATAACAATCATTAACTTTTTCTATAAAAAACAAAATTACAATCATTAATTTTTTCTTTTAAATATTGCAGACATTAACTTATTATAAAATTATTAATATATTTATCCTTTTCATTTTCATCTATACCCTGATGGGATTGCCCTGTAGTCATCTCATCATTAATTTATTACGTGATGTTTAATATAGTTACATTAATTTTAATATATTTGCATTTTTGTTTTCACTTTTGTCATACCTAATCAAAATTGCACTTCAGTTCTATATCAATAGAAATGAAGTTGTTCCGAAGTCTGGTATATCAAAAACGACCAACAAAGGACTCTTTACGTGCAAAAATTTAAAGAAGAAAAGAAGAAAATGAGTGCCTACCGACTGTATTTATTTATGTGTGTCGCACATACAATTTTCAATGATATCGTTCTCTACACGTCCTCTCCCAACACCAAAAGGCGTCGAATTTTTTAAGAAGGTGACTTTGCGGCCATGAAAGTGACTTGACGTCCGTTTCTTCACACCACCTTCACAAATAATGAAAGGCGTCGAATTTATTAAGGTAAGGTAAGACGTTCCCGCCATCAAATGCCCGGCCACGCCCGTTTCTTCAAAGCTATGGTTACTTCACCCTGTATTCAAGTTTCTAACGACCATGATGAATTTGGAAATGTGTCGAATTTATTAAGGTACGACTTTGTGGCCATCAAATTCCCTACCATGCCCATTGTTTTAAAGCTAGGATTATTTCGCTTACTGTGAGTTGCAGGTTTTACTACCCATAACTTAGATTTGGTCTACACCTGTGAATCTTTACCGCACATCCACAGTGATAATAAGAATAAGGATGAATGGAAAGGATAAGGGTGAAGAAACCTGTGGGGTTCATGCAAATGGTAGTGACACGGGCGTTAAATTTACAGCCCAGTTGTTTTCATCGTCATGATAGTGATCTTTATGATAAAGAATGGTGGTAGGGATGATAAGTGTAAGGCTAGTAACTGAATTTAATGATAATCCCAGTTGTTTTCATCGTCATGATAGTGATCTTTATGATAAAGAATGGTGGTAGGGATGATAAGTGTAAGGCTAGTAGCTGAATTTAATGATAATGAGGAATAACAGGGTAGAGGTGGAGAATTTTTAAATTTATTATTATTATTATTGCAGTGATAATAAGAATAAGGATGAATGGAAAGGCTAAGGAGAAACCTGTGGTGTTCATGCAAGTCGTAGTGACAGGAGCGTTAAATTTACAGTCTTGTTTTCATCGTCATGATAGTGAGCCCTATGATAAAGAATGGTGGTAGGGATGATAAGTGTAAGGTTAGTAACTTAATTAATGATGAGGAGGAAAGAATAATAAGGTATAGTTGGAGAAACTTTAATATTATTATTATTATTATTGCAAATTAATTTAATTAATTAATTATTTTTATTGTATTTTAAAAAGGTTAAAGGTTATATGAAATTTATTTTAATAAATAATTTAATGGTATGTTTATAATTAATTGCATCTATAAGTGTTTTGGGTTTAGAGATGTTGATATTTAAATATTTTGATTTGGTTAAAATAAAATAAAATAAAAACAAAAGTAATTTTAAATTAAAATAATAAAAATAAAAAAATCATTTTTTTTATTGTTTTTAATTGGGTAGTTAAGATATATTGTGTTTTTTTGACTTTTAATTTTATAAGAACTTATGGTATTAATGTGGAATATAATCTATTTAAAGGGGAAATTTAATGGACCTAGATTGATTTTATCTAGCAAGTGTACTGAGAGATTAAATTTCTTGAGATTCAAACCTTTTTTAGAGTGAAAAGAGATTTGAGAGTTACACAATTTACTCCTTAAACATTGCACCACTCACATCAAGAGTAGCTTCATCGTGGGTAGTTTCCACCACTCGACACCTCACTAGATAATTTTATTGAAATAAATAATTATAATCTTTTATAATAAATATATTACTATTTTTTAGAAAAAAATGTAAAAAATTAATTTTTAATAAAAATATCCTAAATAAACATTTTAAGTTTTAAATATAAATATTATATTTTTGTTATCTATCCTATTCTCCTTATAGAAGCACGTATTTCTGCTATTGAGAGCCTAGCTATGATTATGTCTCTGTTGTACAAGCACAAACTCAATAACATAGACGATCATAGACTTCCTAAGCTAGCTTTAAATTCCAGCCAAAACCACCTAAGGCTCAATCGAGGGTGGCATAAAGACACAAGGGCCTGGTTAAACTATTGTGAGATCAACGAGAATGATGCATTGCAAAACATAAATAACATTAAAGATATTGTTACTTCTAAGTTCAAAGCAAAAAGGTGGTATGAGAAAGATTTAGCGGCTAAAAGAAAATTAAGTTATTATAAAAAGGTCATCAACTCCACCCTAGAAGATCAAAATTATCTCTCTATTTTAACTAGCTCAAAGAAGAAAATTAATATAGCAAGGATTAGAACGAATTCTCATGAGCTCCATAGTGAAACAGTTGGTTGGGTTGTTCCAAAAATGCCATGGATGGAAAGGATCTGCCATATATGTGAGAATAGGAACATCGAGGATGAAAACCACTTCCTCTTAGAGTGCCCCGCATACAACCACATTAGATCTTAGTTTCACAATCTTTGTTACAATACTTACCTTCCTAGCCTTTTACAATGTCAAAATTATAGTGAGGTTGGGAGGCTTCTCTCCAAGCTTTTTGAGCATAGGAATAAAATCTTAAATCGAAATAAATAATTTGTTTCTTTAGGTCCGATAGACCAATGTTTGGTCTCAGTGGACATCATCATCATCATCATAAAACTTATTATTTATACTTATAAAATTCTTTTTCCTTTTTTTTGGGAAATTTCACATAAATGGGTTGATATTTAGAGGTTATAAATTTTATTATATATAATATAATATTTTATTAAATAGTTAAATTAATTATTATAGTCATTTTATTTGTGCTTAGTATTTATGCAAGTATTAGTAATTTAATGTTTTATTAAAATTAAAATTAATTATTATGATAATAATTTAGAGTTATAATAATAATAGTTTAGAGTTTATGAATCACAAGAAATCAGGCAAGAAAGAAACAATTCTGAAGACAAGCATGGAGAAAGCCCAACCCAACAACAAAAAGGTGAACTCTACAACCACTCAAGCATCAATAGTTATGAGAATTCAAATATCGCACAAAATAAATCTTCATTTAACAACAAAGCAGATCTCGTAGACCCAAACTTCTTCTCCAAGTATCTTCAAAAGGACGAACACAATAGATCGTGATAATGTCCCAATAACGAGAAGAGATGAAGGAGATGCAAGACAAAGGAAGTTTGAAGACCGTAGAGAAAAAAAAGAAAGCTACAACATCAATCTCACCAATCTAGTCAATCTCGCCAATAAAGACCACGAGGGAAACAATTAAAAACTAAGAAAATTATAGGTCCGATAAACCAATTTTATCTCAGTAGACGTTAACCACTATCATCATCATCATCATTTATATTAATTTGAAATTTAATTAATTTTAATATTTAGTTTTTTATATTTATTTAAGAGATAAGTTATATTGGTTTAAAATAATTATTATATATTTCTTATTATTAATTCTGATTGTTAATATATTCCTAATTTTAAATAAGTTAAATGGTTTAAAGCATATGTTATTTAATAAAATATTATGAGTTTAAATTCAAAGATGATAGAGTATTTTTATTATTTTTTATTATTTATAAATTTTTGTAAATTAAATTGATATATGAAGAATTTAAAAATATATTATTATTGTTATTATTAAGAATTAATACACACTAAAATGAAAATACGACCTATATAAAAATTTAATAAAAAGTAATATAATACAAAATTATTTATTGTAAAAACTATAATAATAATAATCTATTTTGAAAGTTATGGATAATTTACACCAAAGTAATGTGTGTGGGGTTTTATGTTTCTGGAACAAGAAAGATATATAATTATTTGATAGCTCAAGCCCATAAAGATATATATAATCTAAAGTCTAAATTGTTTTTTATTTTTTTTTTTATTTTTTTATTTATAAAAAAATAGTTAGCAAAACCAAAAATAACCACGAACATGCATGGTTTATTACATGAACCCAAAGTAGAAATTTGCATTTCTAGACATTAGGTTCTGGTGACTGGAGTTTTACCAGATATAGCTTGCCGATCATATCCACGACCATTATCCAGGGATATGTGCCGACAGCTGGATTTAAAAAGCAGAGCAGGTAATGTCCACTTCTGTCATTGTAGCTACCAGATTTACATCCATTCCTTTCGGTGACCCGTCTCACACACATGGGACCCTCAGTTGTCATGGCTCTCAGGTTCACTTTTGGTTTTCACGAACAAAAGATCAAGGCAATCTCCATTAAGGAAGCCATCAATGCACAGATAAAGTGAGGTGCCTTTTTCTGTAACATATGTGCTATGAACATGTAATAGGAAAGCGCAGTTTTAATGGAATCAAAACAAATTTGGTTACAGCGCAGCCAGTAGTTACAGGTGTTTTCCATTTCTAAAGCGATTTTGTAAAGTGTCATATGCATTAAAAAACATAAGAGGGGCTCTTTTATGTTGCTGAGATTATTTATCATGTTATATGATAAATGTGGTTGGATTGTATATACTTATTATTAAATATATATTTATATAAATTTAAAAGTGAGTATATACAACACAATCGTATTTAATATCTTATAACATATTAAATAAGCATTGCCCTCTTATACCCTGCAAATCTATTGAAAAACATACCCTTCCATCATGTGGAGAAGTTTCCCAGAAGCTCATCATTTCAATGTTTTATGGGGGAGAGTAAAAAAATGGACACAACTGGCACAATAATGTTGCAGAAACCAACGTGTGTATAAATGACATAATAAAGTTGAACCCAGCTTTCCACTTAGGAATATAATTTAGGAATATAATTTATGGATTTAAAATATTAAAGATACAGTGAGTAAGAAATTAATATATTGTTATTTTATTCTCATAATATATCATGAGAATATTATTTATTATTTTGAGAGTATTTCACATTTTACTATCAGCGTAATTTGTGTAATTTTTTTAAAGTTTAATTTTTTTTTGTAGTACATGTTTTTTTAAAATAAAAATAAAATATGGTGTAAGATAATATTTAGTATAAAAAATAATTATTAACTTTTTTTTATAATTAATAAAAAATATACTAATCATCAAAATTTACAAAAACAAAATCAATATTAAGTGTACATACATTAAATATAGTAATAATAATTTTGCATATTGGTATCTGCCATTATCTACAACATTTAGATCTCCGTCTCTTCATAAACAATATCGAAATATTTTATTATTTCAAATCTAGAATGAGAAATGCTAGCATTCCATCTCCATGCCCTACATCTTGCACCATCTAATAATATATAGAACCACAATTTAAAACATGTTAACATTGCTCTCAATTGTAGATCCACACTAGATCAAACCAAATCTATGCTAATCCAACTTCTTCACAAGGAGTACTCCTCTTTTTTACAAAGAATTGTCCACAATGGAACTTCACACAATAGCAACAATAGTGGATCTTGGCAATTCTACTTTGCATGCAACTATCTACAATCCACACACAAATCAAATGTTCACACAAACAATAGATCAAACACTCTATTAAACTAATCTATGTTCAAAGGAGTATCATGACTAAGATTGCATGATCATGCAACTATCTACAATACACACACAAATCAAATATTCACACAAACAATAGATCAAACACTCTATTAAACTAATCTATGTACAAAACAGTATCATGGCTAAAATTGCATGATCTAAGCCCCTCTAGTGAGAGAGTCACTGAACCAACTCTAATACTATGTTAGAAAATAAAGAGAGATCAAAGAGCTATTACACAACACAAGACATACACTTTGATATCTTTATTGATCACAACATTTACAAATATATAGGACGTACATATCTCACTTCCACACATCTAGATCATAACTACAACTCATACATAGGAAACAAAAACTTCTAGATTTAAGCTTGGTAACTCTTAATGAGAACTCATAATAACACATGGAAGAATTACTTCCAATATAAAGTTAGTAATGTTGATGTGTATTTAAAAATATATTAATAACAAAAAGAATATTTTAATATGAACAATATGCTTTCTGAATAAAATATTTTACAAAATGTTTCAATGTGAACTATGCATGTATTATATATCATATATCGTTTTAAAAATAAAACTATATAAATAGTCAAATTTTCTAGAGTCTCATAAAGATTTGGTGGAAATGTAAGTTTCATATCTATATTGTACACAATTCAAGTGACCAAAATGATTTTGAAGGTGTTTAATCCACTTATACATTCAAAAATGATATATTTATATATATAAACCACAAATCTATTAAGCCTCAAATCTATACATGTGTAAAGTTTTTTCCAATTTTTTATTCTAAAAGAGGTTTGAATCTTAAGATATTTCATTCTTCTAATTAAGATGGATTTATATTGATTATACAATATTCAATTTTATTGAATGTTGATTTATATTGTTATTTTCTATGGCCATACATATCCACTTTTGCATATGGATTTTAACTGTTAACCTATTATTCTAATTTAATAGAGAAAATAGAAAGATAATAAATAGATCATTAACTTATGGCATGATAGTTAATTATGCCAATAAGTATGTCTATTTTGGAATAAAGATTATAAATTTTAATTTAATTATCAATAATTATTAGATGGATGAAAATGATTTAATCAATATAGAATATTCTAGAATATTATTAGTAGTATATACAATCAAAAAGAAAATTTATTTGAAAAGTAGTTATGTTTTTTTTATCCATTTAAATAAATTCATTAATTAAAAAAAAATATCATATAACAAATGTCATATAAAATGAGTTAGTTTTTTGGGCGTATTGGTAAGTCATGGTAAAGGTCCATGATATTGTAACATAAACTATTAATAAATTAAGAATCTCTATGATAAAATGGCAGTGAATCTTCCTAACTAAGAATCTTGCTACATGCTTTTTAAGAATGTATATGATGCGGGAGCATTTAGCCCAAAGGGAAATTATTGTAAATAATAGACATAGGGGTTCATGCATTTGTGGAATTAGTTTCCTAAATTCCAAGTCAGATTAATATTTAGGCTTTTAAGTAGATATTCTCAAAATAAATAAATAAAACTAGGAGAGCTTTTAGGCATAAAAGGAATGGATGTGGATCATTAAGTGATAAGGAAAAATTTTCTATTTTAGAACAGGGAAAAAGATGGAATAAAGCTGAGGAGATGCTTTTTTCCATATGTATGCATTGCATGTAGAATCTTAGAGCTTTTAGTTGAGTGATTCTAGATCATGCTAAGTTTTATAAATTATGTAGCCTCAAAGGCATTAAGGATCAGAGAGAGAGAAGGAGTGAGTGAAAGGGTAGAATAAGAAGCAGAGGGTTTTCTTCTTGGACTCCTTCGGGCAGTTTGTGAAGGGCCATCAATTCTACTTATCTGGCCAACACAAGTTTGTAAGTAATTTGGTTTGTTTTAAATCATATACGTATATATAGATTGGTTGATTGTGAAAGTTGTATAGCTGGAGGGATGAATATTAATATAACACTTGTTAAATACATGTGAAAGCGTGAATGAACCAAGTTAAATTCTGCCAAGGTGTTGGAGGTGCTCGATTAACAGGTTTGAATGAATCGATGTATTTGAATAATCGTTACACAACCTGTGGATTTTAATTCTTTGCTGCGTTGAATCCATTTGAAATAGTTGTAAAGGTTGAGGATTTGCATATGAAATATATAACACTGTTTATTAATCTCGGCAAGCATGGGCGCTATTAGATTTTATTTGACATAATGACCTGTGCGCAAACTAGATAGTGGCATATAGTTCCAAACCTCGAGCAATTACCAGTTCAAGAATATTGTATACACGTGGAATTTTTATAGTTTTTACCTGCATCTAGATCGCTGTGTATTATTTTGTATAGACAGCGCATTTCATGTATTGATTTGGATCGATTCTCCAACGGCTGAATGATTTCTCTTTATAATTTATTGGAGCTGCGCGTATCGATTTGGAGGTCTGAAGAAGCTTGGAAGTAACTCGTTCCTCTCCAGCGAGTATAACCCTGTCCTTTGCCAAAATTTCAACTGCTGCTCCAGCATTGCCAATAGTTTCCACGGCATATTCAACCTGGTACAACCGACCTTCGGGAGAGAAGATCGTAGTCCTACTATCGTATTGCCGAGATATTTTGGACAGGAAACTTTAGGGTTTTACTCGAATTCGTTCTGATGATCAGAGGCTACAAACAATCAGCATAGCTTCCACCTCTGCTTGTTGCTTCAATTAACTATGTATTGACATATGATGGACATTGATATATGGAGATGGAGAGCACAATATCTATTTAGCGATGGGATATTGAGCCATGCTATTGGATAACTAGACAGGTTCTAATGCCGAATGTGAGCAGCTACAGAGAGTGATCTTTCCGAGCATGCGAGAAGTTTTCCTTGGCCATATCTGAGAGAAAAGGAAGGATAGATTAGATGTTAAAAACTGAAGGGCGCATTTGTTTTATAATTTTTAAAAGCCTATTAATTGGAGATAAGGAGTAGTAATTATTGAGTGAAAGATTGTGAATCCAATGGAGTTCGTAGAACATACAGATGTGTGAAATTTGTTGGACATTGAGTTTTTGATTCGGTTAATAGTTGAATTGCATTCTCGTATGCACAGCGTTTGAAGATCCTGATTTATGCAGGCCAGGCCTTGCATCAGGTGGTATCAGAGCAGGAATAGCTCTGTTTGAAGATTCAAGTTTTTTTTAGCTAAGTTAATTGCATGTAATGAACGAATGTTATATTTTTGGAATTGATGAATATTGTAGCTAGAGTGCAGTGATAAAGGAGTCCAGCAAGGGATTCTACGTGAATGTGGCAGAACCTAAAGATTCAACACAGGTTGAATAAAGTTGCAGATGAGAGAAGCCTACAGGAGCAGTAGAGGATGCTTGAAAGGTTCCAGCAGAGGATCAATGATTACCAAAAGACCAAATCCGAAGGGAAGGATTGGTGAGGTAAGTGGAAGCAGGAGAGATTGTTGTGGTAGAGGCTTCATGCAACTCATAGGTGAGGAACTTATGGCGAAGGAGATGACTAATGAAAGTCATAAAGGAGAGAGCAGAGGTTCAGAAAGAGGCCACAGTAGAAAATAGAAGAAATATGCCATGGCGAATGGCATGAGACAACAGTTGACTCAGGAAGAATATGAGAAAGAGAAAGCTGAGATAGCAATTCATCTTGAGCTATTGATGGAGTTGTTACAGGAAAATGTGAAAGACCAGAGACATGGTTTACTAGTAAGGAAGAGAGTGAAGTGGCAGAGGCTACAGCAGAAAAAAGATTTACAGATAAGCATGCAATTAATAGAGGTGCTCAAGGAAGCAGTCAAGACTAAAAAGTCTTGTGATTTAAAAACTAATGGGTTGTGTATGTTTGCAGGTACAGAACAGGGAGATGAACAAGCTTTAGAATTTGTCCAAGAAGAGTTGAATCTGAAGGCTGTTCAGATCAATGATGAGAAAATGAAGACGAAGGAGTCTAATCAGAATGTTGGATCAGCTGATGATTGGTCAAAAGTTGTTGAAGGTATAGAAAATTGTTTGAAATTTCCAAGATCTACTCCTAATGAAGTTGTTTAATTGTATAGAAAATTAGATCTCCAGAGAAGAGAGTTGGAGAGATAGAGAACTTATGTGTTGAAATATTTGTTGGAGACATCTGAACCAGAGAAAAAAGTTGCAGATGAAATTGTAGGTGATGAGTCAAAGCATGTTGCACAGAGACAGGAAGTTTGGGAGGTAGCAACATCTATGGCGACAGCGGCAACAACATCCATAGTCACAGCTAGAGCAACATGTGGGGCGACATTTATGGTGGCAACTGAGACAACATTGATAGCAGCAGAAGAGACACTGATACCTTATATTTTTTATTCTAATAATTGTTTTGTGAGTACAGGTCTTACTAAACAAGCTGGAGAAAATCTGCTAGGCAAAGAAATTGAAATAATGAGATGGATGATGATGAAGGAATCCTCGAAGAGACCACCAGCAGAAACAAAGGAGAAGCAGCAAAAGCAAAACAGCAGAAGATTGCAAAAGTGTAGCTAGTGGAGGGATGCAGCATAAAGTGTGGAGACCTGGAGAAGAACAACAGACAGAAGCAGCAGCAAATGGAAAGTTGCAACACAAGATATGGGATCCAGGCAAACATAGATCTGAACACATGATGAGGAGATCACAAATTTTTTATACCTTGGGAGTCTGATGCAGGAGCATTCAGCCCAAAGGGAAATTATTGTAAATAATAGACATAGGGGTTCATGCATTTGTTGAATTAGTTTCCTAAATTCCAAGTCAGATTAATATTTAGGCTTTTAAGTAGATATTCTCAAAATAAATAAATAAAACTAGGAGAGCTTTTAGGCATAAAAGGAATGGATGTGGATCATTAAGTGATAAGGAAAGCTTTTCTATTTTAGAACAGGGAAAAAGATGGAATAAAGCTAAGGAGATGCTTTTTGCCATATGTATGCATTGCATGTAGAATCTTAGAGCTTTTAGTTGAGTGATTCTAGATCATGCTAAGTTTTATAAATTATGTAGCCTCAAAGGCATTGAAAATCATAGAGTGTGTGAGAGAGTGTGAGTACAGTGTAAGGTTTTCTACTTAGAAGCCTTAGGGCTTATGTAAAAAGGGCCATAGATTTGCATATCTGGCCAGGAAGAACAAGAATTGTAAGTATTTTTTTATGATAAATGTGTTTAGAGCTTTATTGGTGGATTTGTGTTTATTTTCAGTGGTTGGAATGAAACCGAAGTTCGGTGTAGTTAAGATTTTAATGCCAGTTTGGAAAAGTCGATTTCACTGTTTGTACAGCACATTGGCAGATTATATATATATGAAGAGATGTATATTGAAGCCGTGAAAGCGTAGGGTATGATGAACCCTGTTTTCATTTAATTTTAATGGCTTGGCAATGTGTATGAAAATCGATTCACGAGTTTTAATCGACTAATTGTGATGCTAACTTGTGAGGAGATTTAATTATTGGAAAGCGCTTCAGAATTTAAGATTTGTTTGCATTAAAAGAACCAACAAATAGCATCACATCACGGTCTATAGATCGAACTCATCATTTGTTGGAACGGTGTCAGCGGAAATAAATTCTAATATTTCGTGAAAACAACTGAAGATGATATGGCGCTGTTGTGAAATCGATTAAAAGGTAAATGCAGAGGGTAACCTATTCACTGTAATGATTATTCCAAATTGAAATTGAATCCATAAGTTTGTATTGTCATCCTTAACGCTGTCATTAGAAGATACCATTTTCACAATTCCGGAATGAATGTGTTGGTTGACTTATTAACTGAACGCTGTCATTAATTCCAGAATGAATGCATGGTTTGAATTGTTAACTTGAACGTTGTTTTGATGGTGGCTCGAATACAATTGGAAGAAGGATTGCACGTTGTATAAATTCAGAGGTAAAGGATATGCGGAGCGTGTTAACACAATAACCAATTGCTGTAAATCATAGCACAATCGATTTGTTGAAGTGTGGAACCAGAATTGAATCTGGTAATTGGGAATCGAAATTAATAAAAACGCAGAGTTCTGGCATTAAACGCAGAGTCCTATCAAATCACCTAACAATCCATCCATTGGCAATGAAACAATGATCTATTGAAATGCGATGTTGAAGAAATTATGGTGGAAATTAACTTGCAGTGAATTTTGAAGTCGATCTGTGGTATTGCAGCATAAATTGCCGCGTATTAAAGTAGAATTAGACAATTATTTGAGGTGCATGCTTTATATGATAACAGAAATAAAGTCCTGGGTATTGCAAGCTCTAGGCTTGCATCAGTATATATGTTTAACTTATATTAATTAATAATAATATTATTAATTTTAAATAAAATTATAATTTAATTAATTTTTTTATTATAAATTTTACCTTTTAAATAGCATGATGAAGTGCATTTGTTCTTATCATAAATTAATGACTATATACATATAATGACCATTCAATTTATATAACCTTAGTATTTATAATTTCTATTCTTAATTGTGCCATATCCAATTAAGTTGTAGTGCAGTGTTTATTAATAGATGACAAAAAATCCAATCACTCATATATTACAACCAATAACTTTTTCTAAAAGACAATCATTTATATATTACAGTCATTAACTTTTTATAAGATGCTAAATATATTTACCTTTTTCAGTTCCAGCTATGCCATATATTACAACCAATAACTTTTTCTAAAAGATATTGCAATCATTAATATGTTACAATCATTAACTTTTTCTAAAAGATATTGCAATCATTAACTTTTTCTAAAAGATATTGCAATCATTAATATATTATAATCATTAACTTTTTTCTAAAAGATATTGCAATCATTAACTTATTATAAGATGCTGAATATATTGACCCTTTTCAGTTCTAATTATGTCATAGTTCCAGCTATGACATATATTAAAACCAATAACTTTTTCTAAAAAGTATTGCAATCATTAACTTATTATAAGATGCTGAATATATTTACCCTTTTCACTTCTAATTATTCCATAGTTCCAGCTATTACATATATTAAAACCAATAAACTTTTCTAAAAAAAATATTGCAATCATTAATATATTACAACCATTAATACAATACAATCATTAACTTATTATAAGATGCTGAATATATTTACACTTTTCAGTTCTAATTATGCCATAGTTCCAGCTATAACATATATTAAAACCAATAACTTTTCCTAAAAAATATTGCAATCATTAATATATTACAATTATTAATATATTATCATTATTAACTTTTTCTAAAAAAATATTGTAATCTTTACCTTATTATAAAATGCTGAATATATTTACCCTTTACCCTTTGCGGTTCCAGCTATGCCAAACCTAACCAGGTTGTAGTCATCTAATCATTAATTTATTACAGGTTTATATTTTTGTTTTCAATTTTCTGATACCTGATCAAAATTGCACTGCAGTCACATAAGTGTAACATCAACAGAAATGAAGGTGTTCTGAAGCTCAACGGTTAAAGCGCTGGAAAGTCTGGTATATCAGCAAAGACGAACAAAGGACTCTTTACTTGCAAAAATAATGAAAAAAAGGAAGAAAATGAGGGCCTACCGACTGTATTTATTTGTGGGTCAGTTATACAATTTTCAAAGGTATTGTTCTCTCCAACTCCTAACACAACATTTGACAAATTATGAAAGGCGTCGAATTTATTAAGAAAGTCCGTTTCTTCAAAGCGGTGATTATTTCACTCTGAATTGTAGGTTGATATAGAATTTATTAAGGTAATTTAAGATTTTGCCTGTGAGCATGTTAATTGTAGATTTTTGGAATATTCGGGGATCTCACTGACATAGCCCAGTCAAAAAATTGACTACATCCATGTCCGTCCTATCCCAAAATATTCCAAGAATCTGCAATAAACATAAGGATGGCCAGATTTTCCTGCCATCAAATGCCTTGCCAACCCTTTTTTTTTTTATAGGTATGGTTAGTTGGATGAAAATAAGTAATTTGCTAATAAGTATTAAATGAGAAGAATTGTATATACTTATTCTTAAATTTTAGTAAGCTACTTATCTTATGAACCTATACCCGTTAGCAACCTACATATTTGAGAAACTCTGCTCATTTAATACTCATCGACAAACTACCTATTTGTTGCCATCGTTACTTCGCCCTAAATTCATATTTCTAACCACCATGACAAATCATGAAATATGTCTAATTTACTAAGGGAGGACTTTGGGGTCATTAAATTCCCTGCCACGCCCGTTACTTCATAGGTATGGTTAAAATATGTCGAATTTATGAAGGCAGGACTTTGGGGCCATTAAATTCCCTGCCACGCCAGTTTCTTCCTAGCTATTGTTATTTCACTCACTCTCAATTGCAGGTTATATTTCAGCATAAATTGACTTTACCACCCATGACTTGGAATTGGTCTGCACCTGTGAATAAATTGCAGCTGCTATGAAAGAAACCTTTAGTGCACATGCACTGTCTTCATTATCAGAAGGGTGACAGTGCTGATAAGAATAAGGATGAATGGAGAGGATAAGGATGAGGAAACCTGTGGTGTTCATGCAAATGATAAGAATAAGGATGAATGGAAAGGATACGGATGAAGAAACCTGTGGTGTTCATGCAAATGGTAGTGACAGGGGCATTAAATTTAGAGTCTATTTGTTTTGGTGGTCAAGATAGTGATCTTTATGATAAAGAATGGTGGTAGGGATGATAAGGTAAGGTTAGTAACTGAATTTAATGATAATGAGGAATAATAGGTTGTAGTTATGAATTTTTTAAAATTTATTATTACCGCAAATTAATTAATTATTTTTATCATATTTTGAAAGTGGTGAAGCTTTATATAAAATTTATTTTAATAAATGATTTAATGATATGTTTATAATTAATTGTAGTTATAGTGTTTTGTAGTTTAGAGATGTTGACATGTTGTAATGTCTAAATATTTTGACTTGGTAAAAAAAAACCTAAAATAATAAAAATAAAAATTATAAGCTATTATTATTATTATTTTTATTAATTTTTATTGGTTAGTTAAATTAAAGTGTGGTATTTTTAGCTTCAAGTTTATGAGAACTTTTGGTATTCATGTGTAATATATCCTATTTAAAGGGGAGAATTAAAATAGCTTAGATCCATCTTAAGTTTGGATTTACCTCTTGAGATGCAAATCTATTTTAGAGTGAAAAGAGATTTGATACCTTTCAGGGCTGGGTAGATCCATAGCTAAGTTAAAATGGACCTAGGGATCAAATATTTTGAGATGCAAACCCTTTTTAGAGTGAAAAGAGAGATGTATCTATGGATGAAATCTCTTGAGATGCAAACCTCTTTTAGACAGAAAAGAGAGATGGATCTAGGGATCAAATCTCTTGGGGCTTGGTAGATCCAGAATTAAGCTAAGATGGATCTAGCTATCAAATCCCTTGAGATGCAAACCTCTTTTAGAATGAACAAAGATTTGATACCTGTAGGGGCTTGGTAGACCGAGAGTTAAATTAGAATGGATCTATGATGGTATTATAGTTTACTCTTATCTTGATTTTATTTTTGTAAATTTGTATTGGATGGTGAAATAGCTTTAAATCTTTTATATTCATTTATTTTATACCTCTTGTGGCTTGTTAGATTGAGAATTCAGCTAATATGTATCTAGGTATCCAATCTATTGAGATGCAAACCTCTTTTAGAATGAACAAATATTTGATACCTGTAGGGGCTTGGTAGATCCATAATTAAATTAATATGGATCTAGGTTGGTATTATAGTTTATTAGTATTTTGATTTTTTTTTGTAAATTTGTATAGGATGGTGAAATAACTTTAAATATTTTATATTCATTTGTTAATTATTTAATTTTAATTTTTTATTGAAGAATATCATAATTAAAATGAATAGAAAAAGGTAAATATTTTTTGAAAATAAAGTACGTGGAAGTTTCTTTTTTATCTGAGAGCAAGGAAGACTAGGGTTTGAAATAGGGGGCGACAGAAGCAAGCTAGTAACTATGGAGGGGAAAGGAGGAGGGAGCTCCACTCCCTCCTACAGTAATGTAGTTTTGAATAGAGGTAGAGGGACGAGTCGGAACAAGCTCCAAAATTCTTCGGAGAATGAGACAAAGATTAATGGTTCCCAAAAGACAGAAGGCAACAAACCCCAAGAAAAGGAAGGGACCCATGAGGAGGTTTGAAAGGATACGAAAGTTGAAGACAGTGGTTAGAGGATAGAGGGTAGAGCTACAATGGGACCCTGCAAGCCCAAGTATAATATTAAACCACGGGTGGTCCTGAATGATCCTGCTCTGCAGGTGCATAGAGATCACATGGCAACCTATGTAGTCATATGCAAATTTATGGGCATTTGGCCCATGGAGAAAGCACTATACACTTGGATAAGAAACACCTGGAAACCAAAAGGAGAGATAAATATACATCTTCGGTCTAAGGGTTCTTTTACCGTGGTATTCAAGAAACCTGGAGGATAAAGACAGAATTTTCGAAGGAGGGCCATACTTCTATGCTGCTGCAGGCCTCTACATGCGACCTTGGATGATGAACTTTATTTTGGAGCGAGAAATGTTCACATGAGTCCTGGTATGGATTAGAATATATTCCTTACCCTTAGATTACTAGTTACCAGAATCCTTAAAAGCTATAGGTAACAAACTAGGACATTTTATAAAGATATCAAAGGTGACTCTGCGAGACAAGTACACCTCCTTCGCCTGCATATGTGTAGAAATGGACTTATCAGGAGCACTCCTGGATGAAATCATCCTGAAAGTTTATGATGAGGAATGGGTTCAGGCGGTCGACTATGAACATATCTCATTGAGATGCCACAAATGTCATGAACATGGGCACTTGTTCAAAGAATGCCCACTCAACAAAAGAGAGGAAAACCTAAAAAGCAACATCGGAAGAGACACTGAAGGATACACCAAAGTGGTAGGTAGGGGGAAAGGAGGGGCAAGAAAGCACCAAAAGAAACCTAGTGAGAATAAGCGACCAAGTCACAACAGCTTTGATATTTTAGAAGAAGAAGGGGAAGAAAATGGGAGGGGTAAGGACCTGGAGAATATTTCAACAAAGAAAGCAAAAGAGGACAACATGGACATCGCACAGGAAAATAATGAACTAAAGGAGGATACACTAAGCACTATAGGGCTTGGAAGAGACTAGGAGATGACCCCAAGTGAAGGAGGGACGGAGGAAAAAGATCTACAGGAGACTCTTGATAGGGAGAACCTTGAACTAGAATAGTTTCTAGAACAAGGAACCCACAGAGGGATTGACTCTCTACCACAAGAGGAGTTTGATAGAGTGCAACAGCTATTCCTCTGAAGGTCCCAATCAAAGGCTGCAGGAGTAAAAAGGAACCATGTTAGCTAGGAGAATAAAGGGGTCAAACAAATAGAGATTACATCAAGACACTCCACAAAAAACGCAGGCAAGAAAAGAGGGAGAAAGAGATAGAATGATCTCTTGTTAGAATGTTGGAAACTCCTGATTAATTCAGGTACGATGAAAAATCTTACCAGTTACTCTTTCACAAACACATCATTATGAAGCTCACAGCCTGGAACACTAGGGGGCTAGCTAATAAGAGAAAGAAAAGAAATCTTAGTAACAAAATAAAAATGGAAAACTCAGACATGGTGTTTATACAGGAAACTAAATGCCCAGTAGATAGGATCAAAGTACTTCATAGCAAATGGCTCAACAAATATGAGTTTCTTGAAGTCAAAACAAACAACACAGCGGCGGGAATTCTTACGCCATGGAATCCGCAAAAATTTGAAATCACAGATGCAGAAGCATCCATAAATCACCTTTCAATGGTAATACAACCTTTGGGGCACAAAGAGTGCTACTTGATCACAAATGTCGATGGTCCTAAAATGCTAGAAGATAAACTAAAACCCCTCACTTCTCTGGAGGAACTAAGAGAGAGACACTCTATTATCCCTTGGATTATGGGAGGGGACTTCAACATGATCGGATCCCTCTCAGAGAAAAAAAGGGGAAGCAAAAGGTTAGGACAAGACTCACTTCCATTCCAGGATTTCCTAGACAACATGAGACTGGTAAGTATGGAAACAACAAATGGCACCTTCACATGGAATAACAGGAGAGGGGGAATCACCCAAGTTGCCTTGAAATTAGACATATTCCTAATCTCAAAGGATCTCCTTCCTTTCGGTCACACTATGATAGCTTGGATCCTTCCTTTTGTTGGGTTGTGTTATATTCTTTCCATGACTAGCCCACGTAGTCAACCGGGGGGTTAGAGGGGGGGTAAAATCCCCCCTTCATTGCATCGAATTTGTTGCAGCGTGGGGTCATAGAGGGTTTGAGGCATACCTGTAACCCCACTTTATGGGGTCTGAGGTAGTGCCCCGGAAAATTTTGGTTTTGGACCCTATGTTAGGATGGGCGGACCCACCTATTGTTTTGTGCATGATTTTCGCACATGTTTTTGGACGTGTTGGTTTTCAGCCCATGGTATTGGATGTGATGGTTTTTGGTCCATGGTATTGGGTGCTTCAACATATATAAATATGTATTATAATATTGAAAGGAACATAATGAAAAATCAAGCTGGTAGTCCCAGTTTTGAGATCTAGGGGAAAATCTCTATGTATATGTGTTTTATGCATTATCCTCTCGCATTTTTTATTTTCTGTGTTTTAGAATTCGTATACAGGTAATTTCTATATGGGGTTAAAACCTACATTTGGTATCAGAGCTGTTTTGGCTTCAAGGGGATGCCTTTGTTACTGAGGGGTTTTGCTCGGGCCTGTGGTAGACACTGTTTAGTGGGAGATCTACGAGATCGATTCTGGTGGTGAAAGAAGATGGTGAGCAGTGGAAAATTAGAGATCGAGAAATTTAGTAGTCAGAGTTTTGAGTTGTGGAAACTCAAGATGGAGAATCTGTCGGTGGATAAAGATCAGTGGATAACAGTAGATCCGGGTACTAAACCAACGGGAGTGTCCGATGAAGAATGGAAGAAGTTGGATCAAAAGGCAAAGAGCACAATACGATTGTGTGTCTCGGATTTAGTATTGTTGAATGTATCAGGGCAACCTACAACAAAGGGTTTGTGGGACAAGTTAGGGAATTTGTACCGATCTAAGTCTTTGGTGAATAAACTGTTCCTGTGGAAAAAGCTATATAACCTGAGGATGAAAGATGGAGACTCGGTGACAGAGCATCTTAACGCATTTAATACTATGGTAAGTCAGTTAGCATCTGTTGATATTATAATTTCAGATGAAGATAAATGCATCAGTTTGTTGTGTTCTCTACTAGATTCATGGGATAGTCTGGTTATTGCAATAGGTAGCAATGTAACTGCCTTGCAGTTTGATGAAATAGTCTCATCCTTACTGACGGAGGAGATGAGATGGGAAAATATGGAGAGCCAGAATGGTGATGCCTTGTCTATACAAGGATGGTCCCAGAACAAAAACAAAAATAAGTCATCGAGTGGGAGATCTAAATCTAGAGGGAGACCTAAATCTCCAGGAAAACCTGTAAAGGTGGTGTGCTGGAAATACGAAAAGGAAGGGCACTATAAAAGGGACTATAAATCTAAAGCTCTTGATAAAGGAAAGGGATCTGATAATGCTCCTTCTGTAGAGGCGAAACCCACCTCAGATGAAGGTGGGGATGTGTACTTGACTTCTTCAAGTACACATGTATATCATGAGGCATAGTTGATTGACTCAGGTGCATCCTTTCACTTCACTCACCATAGAGAGTGGTTCTGCGAGTATGACAAATACGATGGTGGCGATGTCTTCTTAGGGGATGATAGGAAGGCTAGAATCATTGGTCGCGGAAATGTAAAGTTGAAGCGAAAACCACCTCAGATGAAGGTGGGGATGTGTACTTGGATTCTTCAAGTACACGTGTGTATCATGAGGCATGGTTGATTGACTCAGGTGCATCCTTTCACTTCACTCCCCATAGAGAGTGGTTCTACGAGTATGAGAAATACGATGGTGGTGATGTCTTCTTAGGGGATGATAGGAAGGCTAGAATCATTGGTCGCAGAAAAGTAAAGTTGAAGTTGCAAGGTAGAAGAGTTAGAACACTTCCGAGTGTTTTGCATATTCCTGCATTGGCCAGAAATTTGATTTCTGTAAGTAAGCTGGATGATGCAGGTGTAAAAATAATGTTCAAGAAGGATACATGCAAAATGGTTCAGGGAGCACTGATATTGATGTTGGGAGTTCGAATTGGAACTATGTATAAGCTACAAGGTAGCACAGTTATTGATTGGTGCAATAGTTCTGTGGTTCTTGAAAGTGGGGCAAAAAATCTAGTGGTCTCTGGAGAGAAGACCATGTTGTGGCATCAAAGGCTTGGGCATATTGCAGAGAAGGGCCTTCGAATACTTCATAGTAAAGGTATAATAGAAGGTATGAGTAATAGCTCTCTAGATTTTGATTTTTGTGAAAATTGTCTATATGGGAAGTAGAATTGGGTGAGTTTCCCCTATGGTAGTAAGAGGGCGAAACAGATATTAGAACTTGTGAACAGTGATGTGTTTGGACCTTTGAAGGTTCTATCACTGGGTAAGTCCATGTACTATGTATCATTTATAGATGACTTCTCAAGGAATACATGGATATATTTCCTTAAGAAGAAATCTGAAGCCTTTGATAGGTTCAAATAATTTATGGCTCTCGTGGAGAATCAAATAGGGAAGAAGATAAAGGTGCTGAGGATAGATAATGGTGGAGAGTTTTGCAGTAAGGAATTTGAAGAATTCTGTAAGAAGTGTGGTATAGCATGATAGAAGACTACTCCATATACATCTCAGCAAAATGGAGTTGCAGAAAGAATGAATAAGACATTGATGGAAAGGGAAAGAAGCATGCTCAGTGGTGCCAGGTTAGGATAGGAATTCTAGGCAGAGGCAGTGGATACTGCATGTTACCTGGTCAATAGGTCACCTTCATCAGCATTGGACGATAAGACTCCACAAGAGGTATGGACTAGTAAGAAACCCCTCTTTCACATCTGAGGGTATTTGGATGTGATGCATATGTACATGTTCCAAAGGATAAATGAACCAAGTTGGATAGTAAATCTGAAAGGTGCATCTTTATTGGGTATAAGGATGGTTTAAAGGGTTATAAGCTTTGGAACCCATTCACACGAAAGGTTGTGTACAGCCAAGATGTGGTGTTTAGAGAGCTAAAAGATGTTATTAAACATGAAGTCCAACCAAAGGAACCTGAGAAGATAGAGTTTAAGCTTAAGGAGGAAGAATCAGACTCTATAATAGAGGAGGAATCAAAAGATGAAGAGCCACAAACTTTGGGTGTGAGAAGATCAGGTCGAGAAAGAAGGCAACCAGAAAGGTATAGTCCATCTTCTTTCTGTTCAAATTTTTCTTTATCTATTACTGACGATGATCCCAGAACTGTGAAGGAAGCAGTGTATTTAGAGGAGGAAAACTCTGGAAAGAGGCCATGGTTGATGAAATGGCATCTTTGCACAAAAATGAGGCTTGGGATCTGGTGGAGTTGCCGGCTGGAAGGAAACCCAATGGCAGCAAATGGGTGTTCAAGAAGAAGACAAATGCAGAAGGGAAGGTGGAGAAATACAAAGCTCGGTTGGTAGCAAAAGGTTATTCCCAGGTGCCGGGAATTGATTTTGGTGATATTTTTTCTCCTGTTGCCACGGTAACTTCTATTAGATTACTTTTATCTGTTGTTGCTGCTTTTGATTTTGAGGTAGAACAGATGGATGTGAAGACAGCATTTCTTCACGGGGATTTGGAAGAGGAAATCTACATGAAGTAACTGAAGGCTTTGTGGTGAAGGGTAAGAAAGAACTGGTATGCAAGTTAAAGAAGTTTTTGTATGGGTTAAAACAGTCACCAAGGATGTGGTATCAGAAATTTGATACATTTATATGGGGACTTGGCTTCACGAGAAGCAAAGGAGATCATTGTGTATTTTAAATTAATTGGTGACCGTGTTATTTATCTGGTCTTGTATGTGGATGATATGTTGTTGGTTGGAAATGACAAAGAAATTATCGAGGATTTGAAGACCCAATTTTCCTCCAAATTTGACATGAAATATCTTGGTGCTACAAACTATATTTTCGGCATAGAAATTAAAAGAAATCGAAGAAATAGGAAGCTCTGGTTAAACTAGAGGAAGTATGTCAAGACAATATTGCAAAGGTTTAATATGTAGGATAGTAAACTGGTGAAGGTTTCTATTCTTGTAGGTGTGGGGATATCTATTGAACAGTGTCCCAAGACACAAGAAGAGGAAGAGGACATGTCCCATATTCCATATGCAAGTGCATTCGGTAGCCTGATGTATGCAATGGTCTCTACTAGACTAGACATTGCACATGCAGTGGGAGTATTGAGCAGGTTTAAGTCAAAACCAGTGAAGGAGCACTGGACAACAGTGAAGCGGGTTTTCAGGTATTTGTGTGGCACTAGTGATTATGGTTTGTGCTACCATGGAAGATCAAGATTGGACAGATTGTTGGATATTCGTGGCTTTGTTGATGCAGACTAGGCTGGAGATCTAGATCAAAGAATACCTACAAGTGGCTATGTGTTTAACCTATTTAGAGGTGCAGTCAGTTGGATAAGTAAGAAAAATCTGTAGTGGAACTATCAACTATAGAGGCAGAATACATGGCAGCCACTCTTGCAAGCAAGGAAGCAGTTTGGTTGCAGAGATTGTGTTCAAGTATGGGGTTAAGACAGGGTGCTATAAGGATAGACTGTGACAACCAAAGTGCAATTTTCTTGGCAAAGAACCCTGCATATCATTCAAAGACAAAGCACATTGATGTTTAGTATCACTTTGTGTGGGATATGATAGAAGACAAAAAGGTTTTCCTAGTAAAGGTCGACACTTTGAAGAATACTGCAGATGCATTGACAAAATCTGTGAGCTCTGAGAAGTTCTCTTGGTGTAGAGAGACAATGGGCATTTTAGGGCTGGAAAAATGACTAAACTCTCTTGTGGCCCCTATGGAAAGACAGCAACAAGTGGGAGAATGTTGGGTTGTGTTATATGCTTTCCACGACTAGCCCATGTAGTTAATCGGGGGGTTAGAGGGGGGGTGGAGCCCCCCTTCCTTTTGCCAATTGTGTAGCAAGGGAAGGGGGGGGGGGAGGGGGAGAACTCAAGGGGTTTGAGGCATACCGGTAACCCCACTTTATGGGGTCCCTATGTTAGGATGGGCGGACCCACCTATGGTTTTGTGCATGATTTTCGCACATGTTTTTGGACTCGTTGGTTTTCGGTCCATGGTATTGGATGTGATGGTTTTCAGTCCATGGTATTGGATGATTCAGCATGTATAAATATGTATTATAACATTGAAAGGAACATAATGAAAAATCAA
This sequence comes from Pinus taeda, assembly GCA_000404065.3. Taxonomy (NCBI): domain Eukaryota; kingdom Viridiplantae; phylum Streptophyta; class Pinopsida; order Pinales; family Pinaceae; genus Pinus; species Pinus taeda. Next base: position 223,422 of record APFE030551374.1, read on the forward strand.
GCTAGTAGTCCCGGTTTTGGGATCTAGGGGAAAATATTTTTGTATATTTTTTTTTTATGTGTTATGCTCTCGCATTGTTTATTTTTTGTGTTTTAGAATTCGTATACAAGGAATTTCTGTACGGGGTTAAAACTTACACCTTTTGGAGGCTCAGACCACTGGCTCGTCAAGTTGGAAGCTGCTTTTATTGGAACCCTGAGAAACACATCTTTCAAGTTCGAAAATGCATGGCTCACTCACCCTAATTTCATCACTAATATTAGAAATTGGTGGGTGGAAGACATGCCCACCTAGGGCATGAAAATGTTCCTCCTGCATCAGAGACTCAAACATATCAAACATAGGCTCAAAGAATGGAACAGAAATGAGTTTGGGAACATTTTTGAAGCCAACAGAGAAGTAGGAAGAAAATTACATGAAACTAATCAAATTCTCATCAAGGAAGGATTCACAGAGGAAAGGAAAATACAAGCGGACTCTCTGCAACAAGAATGGGACAATAGATGTCAACAGGAGGAAATCTTCAAGAGACAGAAATCTAGAGTAAATTGGATTAAGGAAGGGGAGAGAAATACCAGATTCTTTCACAAGTCCACCATGAAATATAGGGATCATAACATAATCGCAAAACTCCTAGATCCACAAGGGAAAGAGTTAAATACTCATAAAGAAATGGAATCTATTCTAGTGCAACATTTTCAAAGCATAGTAGAGGAAACAATTGCAGACAGATCTCAATTCATTAAGAGCTTCACAAAGAACATTCCAAAATTGGTGACCAGGGAAGATAACTATAATCTCAACAGGCCAGTAATCGAGGAAGAGGTCAATGAAGTAATCAAGGAGATGCGCAATGGGAAAGCTCCAGGCCCGGATGGTTTCAATGTAGACTTCTTCAAAACATGCTGGGAAATAGTCAAATATGACATTCTAGATATCGTGGAGGATTTGAGAAAATCTAAAATAGTTCTTAGAGCGATTAATGAATCTTTCATAGCATTAGTCCCTAAACAGGAAAACGCCATGACACTAGAAAGATTTAGACCCATAGCTTTATGCAATGTGGTGTACAAAATCATTTCCAAAGGTATTGGTAACAAACTCAAACCTCTACTACCACCGCTCATATCAGAGGAGCAAACAAGATATGCGGAAGGCAGACAAATTCTCAACAATATCATCCAAGCTCACGAAGTGGTGCACTCTCTCAAGACCAATAAACAGACCGGGATAATAATACAGATGGACATAGAAAAAGCTTATGACAAGCTAAGCTTGCCTTACATAAAGCAAATCCTTAAAGCTTATGGCTTTAACTACAACTAGATAAAGTGGCTCATGGCCCTCGTTACCTCAACAAGCTACTCTATCCTTCTCAATGGCTCTCCATCAAGAACCTTTAGGCCTTCAAGGGGCCTTAGGCAAGGCAATCCTCTTTCCCCATTCCTCTTCATTCTCATGATGGAAGGATTGGGCAGAATGATCAACTCTGCCAAGGAGGAAGGAAGAATCAAGGAGATAAAGCTCACGCAGAATGGGGACACAATGACTCATCAACAATTTGTGGATGATATTATGCTGCACGGTACTCCCATTGTTAAGGAAGCCAAAGCTTTCAAACAAATCCTGGATGATTTCGCAATGGCTACTGGAACGGAGGTAAGCCTCACAAAATCAAAAGTTTTCCTTTTTAAGGTAGATATATCCATCTAAATACATCTCTCTAGAATCCTGGGATTTCAAGAGAGAATCTTCCCTCTAAATATCTGGGAATGCCTTTCACTGACAAACCTCTGAATAAGGATGTTTGGAGTCAGTTACAAATAAACTAGAGGAAAAAGTTAATAACTGGACAATTAGATCTTTGAACTTAGTAGGAAGACTAATTCCTACAAAGGCTATTCTACAAACCATTCCAGTTTTCATGTTCTCGGCCTTTCCTATCCCAAAAGGAGTTTCATAGCAGATCAGGAATATTCAAAGAAACTTTCTTTAGGGCAAAGGGGAAGAGGAGAAGAAATGGGCCTTGGTAGCATGGGAGAAGCTTTGCAAACCCAAAACCCATGAAGGTTTAGGTCTCCATGATCCAGACACCCTAAGCAAAGTCTTGGGGGAAAACTTTGGTGGAGGTGGCTAAAGGAAACAAATAATCCATGGTCCAAGCTATGGAAACAAAAGTATGCAATGGATTGGTAGGAAAAGGACCACATTCAGATGTCAGGGCACATTAGGGGTTCTCATATCTAGAACAAGGCCTGGGAGAACAAAGCCTTAGCTCAGAAACACAGTCTCTGGGAGATAAAAAATGGGAATCTCACCTAGTTCTCAGAGGACAACTGGCAGTAGGAACAAAATCTCTGCAGAGAAGGTCTAGGAAGCATAAAAAATGAAACCCTTAATAAAGGACTAAAAAGTGTAAGGGACTTTTGGGATTAGTCTAGAGAGGAAGGGAAATGGAGAATCTAGCAAGTCCCAGATTATAGTGTAGAGACCCCTTTGAAAGCCCAAGCTAAAGTTCTTGAAGAGATTCTGGAAAAGAGGCAAATTATGATCTACTAAGGTGGGGTAGAAACAATGAGGGCAACTTCAACCTCAAAGAAGACAAAAGAATAATCACCAAATTTAACTATCCAAATCCTGACAAGACTTGGAAAAACCTTTGGAGCAATCCTCACTGGATGAAGATTAAACTGTTCATGTGGCTAGTTCAACATAAAAATATTCTGACTTGGGAAAATCTTAGAAAAAGAGGATTTGAAGGTCCTTCAAAATGCCATTTATGTGGCCTGTAGGAGGAGACCATGGATCACATTCCCAACCTTTTCACGCTCTCACTTCCTCCATTTGGAATTGGGTCACCTCTATCTTCAACCAAAAAGTCAGAAAGAATGATGACATTACTGTAACTTTAAAGAATTGGAGAAAATACTTCTCGGATAATGAGACAGTCAATGTAGCCTGGACACTGATTCCAGGTTTTTTGATATGGGATGTGTGGAAAGAATGCAACAACAGGATCTTCAAAGATAAATCTAGTTTAACTCAAGGAATCATGGTGCAGATCCTTAATCATCTCAGAGAAACAATTACTGTCTTTCTGAAGCATCCTCCCGAGAAACCCCCTTATCAAAGGGACATTCACGTCCTTAAATAGTTGGGACTTCAGTCTCATGGCCCTTCAAACACTAAGAAGAAATCAAGGCACAGAGTAGATAGAAAGGCTATCTGGCGACCACCCTCCCATGTTTTCCTGAAACTCAACATAGATGGAGCCTCGAAAGGGAACCTAGGGGATGTGGGTTACGGGGGAGTCATAAGAGATGCAAAGGGCAATATCAAAGTCATTTTTCACAGTCATTAGGGGAAGGCTACCAAAAATATGGTAGAACTCATGGCCATTGACTAAGGCCTAGAAATCTTGAAGGACTACAATTGACATAATACAATCATAGAGGCAGACTCAGAATTAATGATTAATTTGGTCAAAAGGATAAGCACCGTCACAACACCAGACAAAGTTTCAAATCACTGGAAACTTTCCCAAGTTTTTCATCGAGTCCAATCTCGTCTCAAAACACTTAGAACGTTGAGCTTTATTCACGTGCTCAGACATGCCAATAGAGTGGCAGACAGGCTAGCTAATGAAGGGGTGATTTGCTCAGAGAAAACAAGTGCTACTTATGGGAGTTCACTTAGAATGGACAACTATGCAAGGACTGCAACAATTTGGTGTGAAAAGAAAGGGATCATTATCAACACTCCAAGGGGAAACATCCAGCAGAAATCTAAGTTGACGGAAGTCTTGGTTTTAATTAACCAGCACATGAATGAAAGGTAGAGGAAAAAGAGCGCAAAACCGGAAAGTGGTGGTTTTATAGCAGTTACCAAGGTTATCGGAGGACCAATTGTACCTGAAGTTTTTTTACCGACAAGTCTCTAATTCCAAAAATAGAGTTACATGTGGTGCTAGGATGAAAGAGAATTTTGCCTTCATTAGATAGGTATCTTCTGATCTTCTTTTCTACTCGATATCCTTCACAGCCGTCGGATCTGGTGGTAATATATCTAGGGCTGAGGTTTGTTAGCCTTGTTAGTGGTGGGACCGTGATGGTTTTACTACAACTTCCATGGTTATCGGGCATCGGCAATACCATAAGCGAGTTTTCGGACAAGCCTCTGATGCCACTATCCATGTAACATGTGTCCTCAGGCTGTTTCTGAATCCTGCCCTCATCGGGTAGTTAATCCTAGTGTTTTTTGTCTACCCAATATCCCTTTCAGCCATTGGATATGGCGGATGCAGATCGACGACTCTGTTTTGTCGTGCTTGTGCACCACCATCGGGTCTCTCTTTCTCTATTGGGTCAGATCTTTGGGTTTGTGGGTTGTATAGTTTTGCAGGCCCTTAGCCGCATTCTTGTGCTTGTGGCCCATTTCCCTAACTTAGGGTGTATGTATATTATGTAACCTCTTTGTTGCTTAATTTGAATAGAAGTTCCAATTCTTATTTGAGCAAAAAAAGAAAATTAATATTTTATTAATAAATTTAATGGTGAGAAAAAACTAAAATATACATAAGAATATAAAATATCTAAAATAGTGTGAGATTACATGGGAAGAGATGTGATGGGTGTGTTTATTCATAAAATACCTATAATAAGAGGTTAGAAGTAAATATTGAAATGCAAGGTCCCTAATCCTAGAATGATAGAGGTTGTGGGAAATTTTGAGTTGGGAAAATTTGAGTTGTTTGAGAAAAAGGGATCTTTGTTAAGATCACAATTTATCACTCAACATTTATTTTTGGGTCTTTTTTAGCTCATTGGAAAGAATATTAGTAGAATGATTTGACTCCCTATGCTTTGTAATTTCCCCCTAAAATGTAAGATAAAAATCTAAAAAAATGCTTTGAAGAATTATGACTCTAAAATGGCCAATATCATAACCATTTATGAGATGACCTAATATGGAAACTTGAATCAATTATTCCACATTCAGTAGAATTATTCTTCATAAGTTTTTGTACCATACATGTGAACTTTTGCTAGATCTAACTCATGGTAAAGCACATGCCCTAGTGAGGAAGTTGATATTTTGATAAGTCACTAAAGATGGATGTCTTAATATTATGTGATCTTTCTCTTAATGCCATGTCTTGATCCAATATAGTTTTCTTCATGCAATTATAATTCACTAAAGATGGGTGCCTTACTAGTGTGTGATATTTCTCTTAATGCCCATGTCTTGATACAATATAGTTTTCTTCATGCAATTATAGTGTTTGTATAGTTTTCAATTACTCTATGACCTCTAAGGTTTAAACCAAGTTTGAAAGTAGGGATAAAGTAACTTCATGTTAAATATAGGATGTAAGGTAATGAAGGGTATTAGATTCAATTTCGAAGTATTTTAACTCCCATCCTTGGTGTTAGTGGAATGTTGCTATAATATGGCTCTATAGAGTCGTTGTTTTACAATGCAAGAACTAATTTTTTTCAATTTAATTTCTTTTGATGTGATATAAAATTGACGATTATATAAATTTTCATCTAGCGAGTACCTTCTAGATGGAAAAATTGGAAAAATTGGTCTCTATGGCCCATTTTAGTGGTAGGTCCCAATTTGGAGATTTGGTGTTTGGAACCTTCCAAATCCATTTTGAGGCATCAATTAACATTTTTTGGGGTCAAAACTTTATAATTATAGCTCCTAGTACCTCAACATTTTTACCCTCAATGACTTTGACTTTGATTGATATCATTTTACCCTTGAGTGTGATAGGTTGTCTCCATGAAAAATGAGTTAGAAAACGTGAGATCTAACTCAAAGGTAGCCATAGGAGATAATTAAACAATAAGAAAAAGGCATATAGGATAAGTTAGCAGCAATATGATAAAAAATAATGGCAGGTAGCATAACCAACAGTCAAGGAATGAGCGAGGAGAAGTACTTACATCAAGGAAATCCTTTTCTATTTTATTGAAATATTTTAGTGCTTCTCTTGGCATAGCCTGAGGAATGTTGCAATTGATTGTAGGGGTAATCAAATAAATGTTTATCAACAAAATATACAACAACATATGTATCATAAAAGTAATATTTCTCAAGCAGGCAAATGAGGAAGATCATTCCTACTAGAAGATCATCAGCCACCTGGCACACAAGTTCTTCTTATGTTTACTATTAATCATGCCATTATTTTGTACATAAGGCTATTGATTGCAAATCCTATTCAAATAAGAGTTCGAGTGCATTGTATGTGGATAAAAACATGATAAGACACAATTTTTTTCTTCCCTTTCCTAGTCATGGAGGATACTATAAATGTGACAATATTCTTGGCCACGTGGCTAAAGATTGCAAGTTACCCCATTCCTTGAAAGAAACTAGACAAATGAAGAAGATAATATAAAGAAGATTACACAAGAAGGCAAAAATCGATGCATAAATTAGAAGGTAACCCACCAAAGTGTGTAAGAAGAAGAAATGCATAAATTGAGGAGTCTAGTTCAAAAGTCTGGTAGATCAGAAATGGCATTAAAAGTATTGACACATCAATATCTTCATAAAATTCTAGCAATAGTATACTTGCCAAAATAGGAATCTCTAAAGCCATTATGAAAGATATTGAGGTAGCAAATATGTTTGGAAGTACTACGACATTGAGTTAGATAGAAAGACCTTCAGACAATGAAAGATCATCTTTGAGAGGTATGAATAAACAACATACAAATAAGCCATGGCAGTGAATGAATAATAATAAAAATGCTTCCTCCACACAAGGAAGAGTGCTTTTAGACCATAGTTTTATAGATATGAATAAATCTGTCAAGATGTAATCACGAGAAGTAGGATTAGTGTTGGTAATTCACCATAATATCATCAACCTCATGCACTAATTAAGTTATTCAAAAGAATATCTCAAGAAAAAATTTCTAACTAATAGAAATCACCCAGCGTTCTGAAAATATTAGCTTAGTCATTTTTCATATATGGCCATATGGTGCATTCAATGTGAACACTCACACAAATTGCAATCAAAACTAATATTTATATACACGAAGAGAGAAATTAAATGAATAACAGTGAGTCAATGCTACCCAGATATCCATACTAACAAAGAAATTAATAACAGTGACTATGAAATCACCTGAGAAATACCATAGTCACAAGGAAAGTCACAATATCACTAGGATGACATCCACAACATTTGGAAATAACTCTATCTTTGATATGTTCCAAAGTCACACTAGCCTAGAATAAAATACTTGAACAACCAGAGAAGAAAACAGGGAATTGAGCAAGAAGAAATCACTGTGTTCAACAAAATAATCATCTTTGAAGTCAATGTAATTCATACAGACCCATTACTATAGGGATAATTCACAACCTGTAAATGTCTTCACGCAATAGGATCAACAAAAATACAAGATGACGGAAGAGAGAATGGATTCCTTCACAAAAGGTGTTAAAATACTAAACTTTGGTGTGGTGACTCACCTAGGGATTGAGTAGAGACTGGGCATATGAAAATAAATGTTACAAAACTGGCATCATGGAAGTATTGGAATGCTTGTTGATCGATTTTGTGAATGGTTACATGGTTTGGCACCCACTGTGGTATTGGTTGTATGAGCATACAAAGAAAAATAAATGTTTTCTAGACTTGACCAATATTAGACCTAACTATTTCCTTGCACACCAGAAGATTTGTGAATATCATACTATAGGAAACATTACAAGTAGAACCTATGTAATATGCATATCAATTACAAGTCAGACAAGTCAGAAGCATGAGTATGCATATGAATTACAAATTAGGAATGCAAAGTAGTATGGTTAGAAATATTACATAGTTTGTGTACTTGTCAAGAAATAATAACTAGAGAAAACCATGATAGATAGAAAAAAATAAAGTTAGCTTCGGCACGAGAAAAGCATTCTATAGTTTTCTCTTGTGTCTCTTTAAAACTGATTCCTATCTTACTCATTATTATCTGACTCCTGATTCCTATCTTACTCATTGTTATTTGACTCCTTTTCTTCATTGTCATCACATTCCTCAAGGGAGGTAATATGTTTGGCTTGTTCTTACAAACAAAGTCAATCCTCTTTGGAATCTTGTGTGGAGCACTTGAAATCTTGCTATGATCACATAGAAATAAGGGTTTTGAGGGGCAAAAAATGGAATCTAACCTGCTCCGTAGAAACTTGTTGATTGGATACCTTAGCAAGGTTGTAATCTACTTGTTGTTAATAAAAATGGTAGCTACCATTCTTCATATTTAAGTACATCAAGAGATACTAGCTAAATTATTGAATTTATAAGCATTCCATTGATCGATGTGGTGCCTAAGAGGCACCAAACATGATGAAAAATGATATGGCACATGCATGGGATTGTTGGAAATGTAGTTAGTCATGCATGGTATTATATTAGTGTTTACTTCAATAGCTGGACGTTCTTGCTACATGTTGTGTCATTCTTTCTCATACACTTCAAGGAAGACAAGCGAGATGAAAGATAAGATTGAAGAGACTGACCTATGTCAACATGCTTTTGTCATTCGTTGAAGCAGAGGAAAGGAATAGTTGGGTTGGTAACAATGACACATTTCTTGATTTCATTGGCTTAATTTCAAATTGTCTGTGTTAATGCATGTACATGGATCACATCTCATTGCATTAGTCTCTAGGCTCTCACCACAATGCTAGAGGTTTCCTCATCTCCATGGGCATGCCAGTGCATCATGAAAGAAAAATCGAGTATTACTTTACTCATGATTTAGCGAAGTGAGGGATGAGTTCATTCATTTGATTAAATAATTAACTCCTAGGAAGATAATCTTGAAGGAAAGATGATAATCAAATGCAATTGGATTAAATAGTTCACAATAGAAGAATATATATCCGTATAATTGCACAAAGTCTAGTTTGCTGTATATCCTTAGAAAAGTTTGAAGAAATAGGATTTTGATCTTATTCGAGAGTTTCAAAAGAATTTTCAAGATCACCAATGAGGTTGTGACATGTACTGTAATCAACTGTATATTGTTTAGAATGGGAATATTTATTTTGGAACAGGAATATTTCTCTTGATGATAAAGGATATTTTCATATTTTGTCAAAATAAATACATTTTTAATGGTGTTGTCATTGATGCCAACATTGGTTCTTGAATTCTCTTAATATTTGTCTCGATTGCACTAATTGAAGCTCCAATAGTAAGGAATCCCTTGGAAACCATAGATGCCCTGCAATTAATGCGAATTTGGATTGAAAACTCATTGGACTTAGGATCATCATCATCTAATTCTTCGAGTCATGTTGATTCCAATGGTATGTAGTACATCTCCTAAGTCCTGATGGTTGAGAAGATACATCGTTTTAAATATTGATATTGCTCTTTTAGTTTAAAATCCCCAAAATATATTAGTTTAATAGTATTTTAATTAAGTTAAATTATAATGGGAATTTCACCCAATGCTAGTAAAACATTAAAATCATGCTCCTCATCCAAGACATGACTCTCCAACAACATCAAACAATTATAATTCGAAGGAGTTCAACATAGCCCCTAAGACACATCATATGGACCTAAGTTTAAATTTAAATGGCTAGGGTTGGTCAAAAATCATATATTGATAATATAAAATTGAAAACCCTATTTTAAGGCATGTCAACCCCTCAATAATAATAATAATATTAATATTAATAATAATAATAATAATAATAATAATAATAATAATAATAATTTTATTGGTCATGGTTAGCTCTCATTTTATAAAAAATCATCTTCTGCATTTCATGATCTTATGGTCTTCCTTAGAACATCAAATGATCTAGACTTATGTAGAGAATGCAAAAGAATATAGAAATAAACATAAACACAAAGATGCATCATGAATACAAATTCATTTCATTAATATCAATGAACTGAAAGATGATTACATACATAATGGAAATAAATTTTCTTGGGCAATGGTAACTTATCTCTGAGAAGCGATGTGGCATCTACATGCCTTTTAACTGTGTTATAGTGAGGCTCGAGGGCCTTTTTATTATTGAACAACAAAGGGAAACCTTAAGAAATGAAAACCCTAACTGTAGGATATGGAACACCAAGAGTTTGTGGACCCTGTTGGGGTTAGTTGGGAAACCAACTTCCCGGGGTCATAACTTGGTCATATGATCCCTGTTTGTCATGTACGATACATTGTTAGAAGATCTTTCCAACTACTATAGGAATTGTGGCAGGTCCCTACCTACCATTGTGGGTCTACTGTGGACCTCAAAAAAAATGTTGTTTAGGGTGTCGAATCAGCTCTAGAAGTTCAAGACATGAAAAACTGCTAAAAATAATAAATGTTTTTATAATCAAGGAAATTGATGAAACTAATTGGAGGTCTAGGTGGAATAAGTAGGTCGCCACTAATATCCACCTGGATCAATCCTCCCCCCTTAGGAAGGAATGGTCCCCATTGCATGCAAAATCTATATGAGGTGAGGAAATTTCTGTTGAACCTTGTCCCTCGTGAGCGACTTCACCCAGTGAAGGAGTTGGTCTCTTTTGACAACTCGATATAGTTTGATCATCTGCTAGTGAGTGTTCTTGATTTGTGTGTCCATGATCCTATTAGTTGTGGCCTATTCGATACAACTTGGGTTGAGCTTTGTTGGTGTTAGCTTCTCAACAATGTCAGATGCATCCAACAATGGGGGAATGTATGGACACAACTGATCTACATTCAATACTAGGTATCAGTGAAGGAATGGTGCAATGCTCAGCTAAAAAGAATTTTCACCCATAGACTTAGTGATGGTGTAAGACCCATATCGGAGTGGGCGAAGCTTAGCTTATCCTTCTACAAATGTAACCAAACTTTGTTTCCCACCTCGAACGTTTGTGGCACCCAATGTTGATCATAACATGTTTTGTACTTAGCATTTTCTCTATCCAATATGTCATGGAATTGTGGTGGATATGATGAATCTTCTCATTAAAGTTGTTAATCCTCTCAATTTGGGACAAGATATGAACCAAATCTGCCTCAGTGGCTGCAAATGGTATGGCAACATTAATGGGACATAGTGGCTGGGAATCCAATCCCACATGAATGGGGTTGTGGCCAGTTGAGCTGCGGAGAGCCCTGTTGTATTTATGTTGGGAATAGAGGAAGCTCTCATCCCATGTTCATGGGTGTTTCGAGTTATACATCAGAGGATGTGCATGATCACCTTTTTGAAGACCTTTGTTTGGCCATCATTTTCAGAGTGAAAGGACATGGACCTAGTGAGATTGGTATCTAACAATGACTAGAGGCTTGACCAAAATGAACTTAGCAACTGCTTGTCCCAATATGAGATAATGGACTATGGGATCCCAATGTGTACCAATACTCATTCCAAGAAGCATTTAGTAGTGACTTCAGCTATGATACTCTTCTTGCTGGCCACCATAATGACCATCTTAGAGAATTTTTCATTGACCATGAGAACTAGTCATTGCCATGGTTGGTAGAAGGAAGGTTGGACATATAATCCATGGAGATGGATTCCTAGGGATGGTTAGGAGTAGGAAGAGGAGTATACATGCGTTTCTTATTAATTATAGGTTTGGAAATGATGCAGGAAGTGTAGGATCTTATGTACTTCCCAACATCTCGTCGAAGGTTCATCCAATAAAAATACTTCTGTGACACTTCCAATGTGTTCTCTACCCCAAAATTTCCAACAACTCGATTGTAGTGCTCCTCCAAAATAATCTTGGAACGCTTGCTTGAAGGAACACAAAGGCGTTCCATGTGGAATAACAATGTGTCTTAGAGGTAAAAAACTGGAACTTTCTTACCTTCTAGGAGCTTCTAGTACATGGCACTGAATTCTGGATCACTCTTGTAAAGATGTGGCCATCACGAAGTCTCGTGTCCATAGGAGTCGATAACAGTGGTCAGTGCCACAAACAGTAGTTAGATGAGGTAGTCTGCAACATTATTGGTGTTTCCCTTCTTGTACTTAATGTTCAAATGGAATTGTTGGAGATATGTGGACTACTTCTGATGGCAATCATTCTACAACTCTCCTTGTGTTTGTATGAACTTTAAGGGTCGGTGGTCTATGTGGGTGACCGTTTCATTCCCCATAATGTAATGCCTCAATTGTCGGTGGACCTTTTCTTGGTTAGTGGATACTTTCAGACTATATTTGAAATAATATCACTGTCACATGCCACCGGATGCCCCTACTGGGTGAAACATGCACCAATAACATAACTGAAGGAATTTATCTCAATTTTAAACAATTGTTGTAGGTCTGATAATGTGAGCACTAGTGTAGAGAAGAGGTGATACTTCAAATCAGCAAATAACTTCAATTTATATTCATACCAAAATAAATATTCTTTCACTCTGCCTTTGGTGACTTGAATAAAATGCCAAACGATATGAGAGAATCCCAAGAAAAACCTCGGAAAGAAATTGGCAAGGCCTAAAAATCTGTGGAGCTCTATTAGAGTGGTGGGGGTGGCAAATCCCAAATAACTTGTATCTTGGCTCAGTCCACATGCATTCCCCTCTCATAAATGATGTACTTGAGATATCGAACATGGGTCATACCAAAGGTGCATTTCTCTAAATTGGAACACAATTTATGTTGTCACAGGGTTTGGAGGACTTGTCGAATATGGTGTATGTTCTCTTCACAGTTATGGCTAAAGATTAGGATGTCATCTGGGTACACTACCATGAATGAGTTGGTGAAGGGGTACAATATGTCATCCATTAGTTGTATGAAGGTTGTGAGGCCATTTATTTACTCGAAAGGCATGACCAACCATTCCAAAAGGCCCTCCTTGGATTTGAGAGTAGTATTCTACACACTAGAGGGTTCAACTGGTACCTAGCAATAACCAAACTTTAATTCAATCTTGCTGAAATATTTGGCCCCTTTGAGTTGGTCCAGAAGGTCATAAATCCATGGGATTGGATACCTATTGTGGAAAGTGATCTTATTTAGTTCTCGATAGTCAACATTGAGCCTCCATGTTCCATGTTTCTTCTGTGCAAACACGATCAAGCTCCCACAGGGTGATGAACTTGGTTTAATGTTCCCTTTATGTGATATATATTGAATCTCCCCCTTGATTTCATCGTTCTCTAGAATAGAGTGTCAGTACATTGGTCCATTAGGTGGTAATGTGCCTCGGGTCATATCGATGGAGTGCTTGACATGATAGTGTAGAGGTACCCGTATGGATGAGGTGAAGATGTCCCTATACTCCTCAACACCCTTGTCCATTTATTGTTGTTGTGTGGACGAGCCGTTTTTGGATGCTATAGATGTGGCCATAACATTCCTATTGTTATGAGGGTGAATCATAAGGAAGAAAAATGATCTTACAACATTGTTTAGTAGAGATCAAAGAAAGGGCAGCAGCCGACACTACCTATGGTATCTTCTACAATTTATGATCGAAAGTAATAGTAACATAGCAAGGTATATATTCATATACATGATGATGTTTCCATAGGTATGGTTTACCTAATAAAAAATCATAGACTTCCAGAGGGGTAATGCCGCACAATACCCCATCTGCAAAGGGCTTGATGCTATAAGGCATCTGACATTGTTGTCTGACATAGAGATATTTCCCTTGGTGGAGCTACTCGATGGTATACTGTTGTGGGTGTAGCATTGTTGGAAGCTTAAATCTCTTAATGGCCTTGGGAGAGATTAGGTTTTTTTGGCTCCCACTACCAACAATAAACTATGCCAGCGAACCCTTTTCCCACATATATGAGTGGAAGACGAACCCCCCTCCTCTGGATCCTCAATATCTACCTTTTGGAACTCGGTGATTGCTATTGTTGCAGGGGTTTCAGTGTCAATGATCTACTTTCCCTTGTCTAGTTTTGGCTCAAAGTCATGGCATGCATATATCTCTGAGTCATTTAGCTCGGCCATTAGCACCTCCTTCATCCTACATTTGTTTGTGTTGTGAGTGGGAGTTTTATGGAACTCATAACACTTGTTGGTTTCCTTCTTCACCTTCCAATTATCATTGCCTTTCTTCTTTGAGGATTTGTCCTGAGGGATCATGGCCTGACTCTACCCTTTTCTCTACGGCTTGGGGGTGCCTTTTCTTTGCTTTGGGTTCATAGATCCAAAGTATCGCTTCTTCTACCATAATTTTTGCTCAATCTTAGCAACATATTGGTATTCTTCACCAAGTGAGGAGATGTCCAGGAATATCATTTCCTCCTTAGTTTATGTGTACAGGCAAGTGCATTACTTGAGCACTAGATGTTTCTCAGAATCTTTGATACCCAACTTTGTGCATAGGGTATCAGATCATGCACATCTTGATTCCTCTTCTTCCATAGTGTATTGCATTGTATGTACTTGTCCTCATAGCTCACCATGGGGTAATATTGTTCCTTGATGACATCTTGGAAAGAATTCCAAGTCGGTGAAGCTAAAAGTAGTGAGGGTTCTCTCTAATCCCTATGTTCACAGTACGTTTCCCACCAATCCTTGACATGGGGGGTGACTTTGGGAAGAGAAAAAGTAATATTTTCCCAATTGGAAAAATCATGAACCAAAAAATATCCTTCCAACATATTTAACCATCTATCTACAATGTCTGCATTTATCTGGCTTTCAAATATGGGAATGTCAAAATTTAGTTGCACCTTGAAGGGAGTGGCACCTCCAGAGTGGTTGTCACATGAAGATGCATCACCTATGGGCATCCACCGAAGGATTTGGGAAAAGTTATCCATCATCACATTCCTCTTTCGCTCGAGGGATTGTTCAAGCAATATTTTGAAAGGATCTCCTTCTCCCTCGTCTTTCTTTTCTTCCGCCATGAGAGGCCATCAAGGTTTGTGAGACTAGTTTTCAAAGGTTCAACAAGTCCGATCCCTAACTCCTTATACCCCAACCTTGTTGGGGACATGCAAACAAAAATAGAGAAAAATAAGACGACACTTATACCACTAATCTAGACTTATGTATGAATGCAATACAATATAGATATAAACAAAAACACAGAGATGTAACAAAAATAAATCTTCATTTCAGTAATATCAAAGAACTAAAATATACTTACATATAGAATGGAAATAAACTAGCTTAGGCGATGGTAACTTATCTCTAAGAAGAGATGTAGTAGCTGCATGCTATAAATTGTGTTAGAATGAGGCTCAAGGGAATTTTTATTATTGAACAACAAAGGGAAACCTTATATAACCAAAAACCTAAACCTAGCGGATGGAACACCAAGAGTTTTTGGGCTCCATTGGAGTTAGTTCAAAAGCCAACTTCCCAGGGTCGTAACTTGGTCATATGATCTCCGTTTTGCGTGTACACTAACTTGTTATAAATATCTCTCCAACTACTATAGGATCTTTGACAAACCCTTGCCCATGGGTATAGTCCTGTTACAGACCTCAAAAAATTGCCATTTAGGTGGTCAAATCAACTCTCGAAGTTTAGGACCCGAAAAAATGTTAAAAATAATAAATGATAGTATAATCAAGGAAAATGATGAAACCAACTAGAGGTCTAGGTTGAATACGGGGATGGTCATTGATATCCACCTAGATCATCAAAAATCTATATAATAAACCACCAAGAGCTCCAAAGATATCATTGAAGAATTACTTGAAAATAATAACATCTTGTTTTCATGGTAAAATCCATTATTGGTTTCGTTCTATGCTGAGGAGTTTTGGACCATGGTCTAAGCATACTCTAATACAAAATGACTAATTACTATAGGGAAAATTTTAAGGATGGACATTTATCTTAAAGTTTAAAAATCTCGGTGAATCTCACAAGTCCTTAATATCAAAAGTATAAAATGTTTGTTAATATATTTTTAAACTTATTCAAATTCTAATTGTTTTATATATAGTCTCTATAAATTTTGGTGACTTTTTAAGGTAAAATAATTTTATACTATAAAAGTTGGGCGAATCATTTTTAGGAAAAAGTGGAAATTGACAATTTTTTTAAAGAAAAATGATAGAAAATTAGCCCACATACGAATATTAGCCCCTAAAATTTTCCTCGCTAATTAGTTACTAAAAAAGAACTAAAATTTACATATAAACGACTATTTTTTAGTCGGTGACCAATAGTAGCTAATTTACAGTATCTTATAACACGACCAACTTTTATTCATTTTTAGCTTAGTCATTAACTAGTTTCCTCAATTTTACCATCTAGTAGTATATTTAGTCATAAATTTGGTTATTAATGTTTCATTGGTTTTTTCATTAATTGTCGCAATTAATGAACAAATATACAACAAAATCTATTATTATATGAATCCTTCAGAAAACCAATTAATGACCAAAGAAATATAATGAAAATGTTGGTCGTGTTATAAGATATTGTAAATTAGCTACTAATAGTCATATATATGCAAATTTTATTCATCATTTGAAACCAATTAATGACCAAATAAATACGACTAAATTTTAGTCATGTTATAAGATACTGTAAATCAACTACTAATAGTTGTATATATGCAAAATTTAGTCATCATTTTAATAAAAAAATTATCATTTGCAGTAGTCATTTATCTTTTTTTGATATTTTCATATTCATTATATAAACAACTGAATGAGTATCTTCTATTCATTTCATTTAATTTCATTCATAATCATTATAAACAACTAATTTAGTCATATATTCATTTTATTCATGTTCATCGTTAATTAATATAAACTACTAATCAAGTAGTTTTATATTTATTTTATGTGTTCATTATTAATCAACATAAATGAATTAATATGATTTTCCAACTAAATTTTAAAAAAAAATGCCATACAATGTTCATGTTTATCTAATATGATAACGCAAAGTTAGATATGTTAATTACAAGATTAAATAATATCAAGTGCAAATAAAAATAATTTCAACCATAAAAATTTTATTATATAAAATATCAATTATTACAATATGAGTTTCCAACTTAATATTGGTTGGACTACAATTTACGCATGAAATATTTTTTCATCATTTCAAAACATTATCACTCTGTTTCCAAAGCATTGCAAATGAATTTACCAACTCTGAAGGCTCGACCATCAGTCTCTATGAGTGTGCCTTATGCAAGGTATTGGCTCTAAGGGTATCACTAGACATATTCTCTTCTCTCTCTCATTTTTCATTTGTAGCTCTAGCGTTATTGTTCTCCTATTCCTTCAATTGCTTCTTCTTACCATCAATATTGTCTTCCTCTCCTGAAAATGAAAGAAGATACAATGTCAAGTATAAGACATGAAAGAAGATGAATACTTGAATATAAAATAAAGTAGACTATACAATATTTATATGAAATATACCTCACCATTCGATAGTGGCCACTATGCGGCTAAATGACCTGTATAAACAAAGAAAATAAAATGTCACCACAGAAAATAAATCCTTAGGAGCTTAGTATTCAACCTTCAAAAAAACCTTAGGCACAATCATACCAACTAAGTTACATGTTAAACATATCAGGAAATAGATAACTTGTGAAAACAAATGGAAAAAAAGAAAAAGATCAGCGTAAAAAATATCCTTATTGTTTGTTCTAAAAAAGTCATGTTCCTTAAATTTGGATATTCTTTTTCGTACAGTAAAAGTTCCTCGCTATTATGACCTATGTTTTTAGGATCATGAGATTGATCCAACATCATATTTGATTGTGGAGACAAAAAGATTCAACTTTCCAAGATGAGTACCTCACTCAGTTGATTGAAGGTGCTAGCTGTGAGTAGTGTCAAAACCTTAGGGAAGCATAACACTAAGGCCTAAGAAAATATATCACCACTTTTCCACTGAAAGAAAAAAATTCAATCCCACAATGGCCTTTGGGAGTACATTTATTTGGATGGATATCGCACTCAATGATTGTCTAATAAAATGAGAAGTGTAATATTGTCACAATGCCCCTCACAGTAAAACCCTATAGTTGTGTCTTATAATATTAATCATATTATATTATTTAATTATAAATTATGACTATCAAATAATTATTAGTTTGAATAATTAGTCTGAGATTGTGTGTATTTCTGTATACATGGAAATATTAGGAATAAAAAGGTACTTTTTGTGACTAGTTAATTTCAAGTGAATCTAAATACACAAGAAATTATGGTGCTTTGATGTTTCTCTAGCGGTTATCTGCTCATTGTACCAATTGCTCCCATGTCCTTTACTGCTTTTGGTGAATTCCTCTTTGATGATTTCCAACTCCAATGCAATGGACATTTAACCTAGATGTTTTTCTGAGCCAAAGGGAAGATCCACAAGTAAAAACCAAAAAACAACCTCAAATATATTATTGGGGGCCAAAATGAAGTAATTATATGACAAGCCAAGAAACGCTGCATCTTAATCATCTTCCCTTTAATATTGATTAATAATTTCTTTGCATGATCAGGTAATACTAAAGTGTCAAGTAGGGACATTTAAAGTTAGTCATCCATCAACATCACCTTTGAGAGTGCTTAGTAGTTAATACTTCCTCTTACACACACAGTAGAGCACCAACTTCAAGGACAACAATATAAACACAACAAAAATGAAATTAAAAGAAATGCTAGGAAGTCAAATGCGACTAATCTTGAGTCAAGAAAATACCAAGCCCTTCACATTAGAAAGGCATTCTTAGGAACTAAAACAGAAAATCCTTCCATTGCATCATTTTCACCTTTTCTTTAATTTCTTTAATTGAGAACATAACTTTCAAAAAAAAAATCATTCAGAAAGATCTCAAAATCCTAATAAATGCTCGAGTGATTGTCATATGAATTAAATAGAAAGGAAATAGTTCGATATGCTTTTAACTTGCATAATATATTGAAGAATATGAAGCTTTCTCATCCCTTTGTTCTAATGAAATTGTAATCTGTGGGTTCCAATCAAGTAATCAATTTCCCTCTAAGATAATTAAGAGATCACTTTGGAGTAGGACTTATAGAAACATTGGGGTAATAGAAATGGAATTAACTAAGAGGAAAATGAAGCACTTTAGTGGGTGCTCCAAAATATTTGAGTGCAACTGAAAATGATTTTATACTTCCTTAACACATTTTAGAACATAAGGCATTCAACAATATTTCATTTATTTTCCACCTTTCCCTAATATGTAATTCTTTGAGAAAGAATAAAGAATTCATAAAATTTGCCATGGAAGAGGACCCTTCATAATCCCAATATGTTGGGCTCTAACAATAAACAATTTGATGTAGTGAATAAATCTTACATGGTAGATTTCAGTGATTAAAATGACAACTTTATTCTTAATCTCGTTACAACAAAAATAAATTCAACCCTAACTAGTTGGGATCTAAAAAATCAAGGATTTCATGTAGTAAAGTAAATTTACATGGTAGATCCCAATTATTTGCAATGACAACTTTATTCTTGATCTTATTACAACATAGATAAATTCAAGAGTACATAAATATTTCCTTATTTGAGACAAACTTTGAACACATTCTGATATTTCATAGAAATAAAATGACACGATTTACGTGTAGGACATGAGAAAGCTATCTACATCTAACACCCATCACTAGACAATAATGTTGTTGAGACAGCATCTCATGGCATTAGAATCTTGTAGATATATAGTATTATAGAGATGCTTTGCCACACATCTTCATCACTACCTTCAAGCTTCAAATTCATTAATTGATTTACTTTAGTAAACAATTGTTGTGGGATTCCACTAAATACAACCTGACAAAAGCCATTTATGATATATGTTGTTTCCCTCTCTAGATCTATCCCCTCTGGAAATAGAATAATTGATACTCCCCAATTTTTGAGGTACTTGCTTCATGTCCAACATGGGCTATTGGGTTCTTCACGCAGAAAAGGTTGCAAATATTAGATCTACAATGGAAACAACCATGCAATTCAAGGTTTCTCCTAAAGTCCCTTAGGTAAATTATAAAACACCATCTACTTAAAACATGATATATGGTAGTAACAAAAACTTACCCAAGATCCCACTTAGGAATTCAAAATACTACAAATAGGAGATGTCTTAAACAATATAAACTATTTAATTAGACAAGCACACAGAAAAAGACAAATCTTTAAAATGCTGAAAAGTGTGAAAAAAATGGAGTTGGAATATTATAGTTATGTCAGGGTAGATATAGCTATGTAAAATGTAAATTCTATCTAAAAACACATAAATCTAACTTCTATAGCTACGTGAAATGTAACTTCTATATACAAAAATGGAGTTGGAATATTATAGTTACGTCAACGTAGATATAGCTACGTGAAATATAACTTCTATATAACATTCTAAATATCCTTTTTCAGTCATTTAAGAGACTAACCTTTTTTCATCTTCGGTTAATAACGTAATACTCCACCAAAAATAACATTGAATAGGTTCTTCACCAACCAAGGGGAAATTATATATATAACATTCTAAATATCCTTTTTCAGTCTTTTAAGAGACTAATAGTTTTTTATCTTCAGTTAATAAATTAATACTCCACCAAAGATAGCATTGAATTGGTTCTTCACCAACCAAGGGGAAATTTTAAACTAGTGTAAAAATGCTTACTCAATCCGGTGTGATATTTCTAATATTTTATTTGTGTGCAGATTTAAGCTAGTGCAATATAACATCTACATATTTGACAATTTAAATGCAAAATGTTACCCAGATTGAAGTTATACAATTAACGTATGCACAATAAGATACAATATGCATGAGTTATAAGTAATATGATGTTCACATGTTATATTAAGACAAACTTTTTCATATCTCATTAACTCTTATCTTATAGTTGGTGATGGATATAGACTTTAAAATTATGAGTCATCCTTGTCATATCTTATATTTCATGATGGATATAGCTTTTAAAAGCATCAACCTTGTTTGCTATTTTATGTACGGTCAATTTGAATGGAATTTCTCATAATTTCATTCAATATTATCTTGTACAACTGGAAATAAAATGATGTGGGGGTGGTGTTTCTAGTGATTTTCAAGCTTGTTTTAATTACCTAAAATTAGCCTATTTAAAATAAATAGGGTGGTGTTTCTAGTGATTTTCAAACTTGTTTTAATTACCTAAATGATCTAGATCTTGGGGGGAGGCCCCCAGGATCCGAAAAATTGAAATTACAGAAGAAAAAGAGGAGAGTGCTCAATAAAAAAAAACCACAAAGCAGTTTTTTATTAAGACAAAGAATAACTATAAAAGCTACATTATGGTGGACAAACTGTCCTTTTACACAATGTGATTTGTTACTTATAGTATTTTTCAGTTATAATACCACAGGTGAATTCCATGATGAATGAATACCATGGGTGGATGTCACAATACCATGGGAAAATACCATGAGTGAATGAATACCATGGGTGGATGTCACAATACTATGGGAAAATACCATGGGTGGATGTCACTTACAATACCATGGGTTGATAAATAACATGGGTGGATGCCACTTACAATACCATGGGTAAGTTTTATGGGTTGATGAATACCATGGGTTGATGCCGTTTTCCATTCAGATCATTCCTTCCTCCTTAAGAAGTAATGGTCCCCATTGCATGAAGTTCCCTCCTGCGAAGCCTTTGTTGAATATGAAGAGCTGTTGAAGAGAAGGGGTTTACGTGGTTAACCCATAACCATGATGAACGAAGATCCGAGGATATAGATACCCCGTAATGCTTGTGACCAACTGTGATACTGACAGTGTGCAACCTAGAAAATGGACTTCGATGAAGTGTGGGTTTATGGATGACCCATAACCATGTTGAACGAAGATCCGAGGATAGAGATATGATGTAATGTTTGTGACCAACTGTGATACTGACATTGTGTGGCCTAGCAAATGGAATTCGATGAAGTGTGGGTTTTTTGATGACTCATAACCATGAAAAACAAATATCTGAGGATAGAGATACCTTGTAATGCTTGTGACTAGTTGTGATACTAACAGTGTGTGACCTAGCAAATGGACATTGATGACAAGAATTTTGTGTGGTTGACCGATAACCCTGATGTTGGTTGTTGATGAGATAGCAGGTTCCTACATAGCCTAGGATGGTAGTGCATGTCTCCAAAGAACCCAAGCTGAATGTTGTTATGCTGTAATTGATGAATGTGAAGCAGGTGCCTAGTAAAGCAGGGTGGGATAGCACATCTCCAAAATGGAACCTGCTCCGAGTGTTTCTCCAAAATTAAAATGGACATAACTTGGTCAATATGACTTAGAATATTTACTATAACCTAATTTTGGAAACAGAAGGACCATTTTGCATCTTCCCATGTGTTGGAAATCCTTTTCTAGACTCTCTAGAATCTTAGATTCACATTGCAACTTTTCCGCCATCACAAAAGTTTTGAAAAAATAGTTGATTTTAAATCAGTGATATCTCCCACATCCGAACTCCAATTCGACCCATTTGTTCTTTAAAATTGAGTGATTGTTTGAGATGAGCTCAGATCTACAAACACTTTTCTGAAATTCTACACCAAAATCTCATAAAAATATAGGAGGGCCGTTGTCCATGAATTTTTGTCAGAAACATTTTTTCAACATAGCTGATTTTAAATCAGTGTTATCTCCCTCATCCGAACTTTGATTCGGCCGATTTTTTTTTTGAATTTGGGTACTTTTTCACAAGGAATCTAGATCTATTTTTTTTTTTTTTTTGTAAATTTTGCACCAAAAATTTTAGATATGATCTACAAACTCACTGCCCAAATGTTGGCATTATGGTTCTGGTATGATTTTTCAGATGTTGTACTTGATGGCAACACCCATGGCATGGCTCTCATTTTGATGAAAATAAAGAAGTACGCAGGAGAACAGTTCAGGAGGTGCGTACCCACAGGCATGCCATGCAGGGACCGCGTCCAAATACACGGGTTACCCATTCATGAGGTGCGTACCCCAGTGCACACATCCCAAGGCAGTAAAACGCACACACGTGGGGTTTCCTATGGTATTTAGCCGTCGGTTTTACATTATCATGGTTTTGACCCGTGGTATTAGTCCATGTTTTAAGGAAGATCATGCCTATATAAAGCCAAGGAGATCATTTGGCTTGTGTATCTTTTGAGTAATTGAATATCTTAAGATCTGATTTATTGGGTTCTCGGTTTTTTAAAAGGTAGATCTATAAAGGAGAAGTTAGAAGCGAATCTGTGAAGGGTGATCTTTTCAGCCCAAGTTCAGATCTAAGCATCTGACTTTATTTCAGCCCTAGTCAGAGGTACGCAGAAGCAGCAAAGGAGTCAGAGGTACGTAGAAGCAGCAAAGGAGAAGCGCGTGGGTACGCAACAGGCGACAAAGGTTCAGTGCGTGGGTACGCAGCAGGTGACAAAGGTTTAGTGCGTGGGTACGCAGAGGCGATGAAGGTTCAGTGCGTGGGTACGCAGGGCGACAGTGTTTCAGGTGCGTGCCTTCTGTAGCAGCACGCGGCGCGATTATTCTTTTGGGTGCGTACCTGCTGTGAAAGTACGCGGCACGATTATTCTTTTGACTGCGTATCTACTGGGCAGTACGCGGCGTGATAGTGCATTTGGGTGTGTACTGTACGTGGATCAGTGAAAGGAGAAGTGCGTGGCCACGCAGTACAGCAGAAGGATCTCTGCGGGTATACGCAGTGAGACAAAGGGTGAAGTGCGTAGCAACGCAAGCCAGTAAAAAGAAAACTGCGTATCTGTGTTAAGATCTTCTGTTGGTTAAATTTTTCTGTTGATAAAATGTTCTGGGTTTTGTTCTGTTATTGTTGATCTGGTTACTGCAGCTGACCGTATAAATTACATGTACTTGATGATCATTTGATGTATATGGATCCAGTTTGAAAATTTATGAAAAGTGGTCCTTGAAAAGAAGTAGGGGGTTGCAGCTCCCTTCCAGGAGAGATTGGAAAACGAGAGAGAGAGTTGTTGCTCTCTGCAGGTTGCAGCCTGCGTACTGGTAAAGGACTGCACCAGTACAAGACCATTGTAAAAGGAGTTTCTAATTTGAAAGAAGATAGAGACATATTGCAGCAGGTGGTTTTCACCCACATTGGGTTTCCACCTTATATCTGGTGTTCTTTGATGTGACTGTTTGCTTTTCTTGTTCATTATTTATGGTATTGGTATGCAAAAATAATTCAAAGTATAAATAAGGAAGAATTGGTAAAAGAATTAGATAATACTGATTCACCCCCCCTCTCAGTATTATTTTCAACAATTGGTATCAGAGCAGGTCCATCTAAAGAAGCTTGATCGCTTGAAGGAAGATCTTCTCATCATGAGCAACTACGAGAGGGAAGCATCTATCAGGCCACCAATTTTTGATGGGACAAACTTCAACTATTGGAAGGTAAGAGTTACTGCCTATCTTCAATCCCTTGGTACAGAAGTTTGGAACATTGTAGAGACAGGCTATTCTTTTCTTTCAACTACTCCTACAGATGCAGATGAGAAAAAGAAGTATGAAACAAATGCAAAAGAAGTCAGTACTCTATTAGGATGTATATCTCAATCAGTATTCATGAAGGTAATGCACTATAAATCCGCAAAAGAGATATGGGACAAAATTGTCACAAGCTGTGAAGGAGATGAACAGGTAAAGCGTGCCAAACTTCAAACTCTCAGGATTCAG